>CACVCL010030968.1:0-38945 GCA_902729485.2 Mus minutoides
CACTTTCTTCCAGGAATTTTTGAGTGATCAAAATTTGGGATAATTTTATAAACTCTATAAAGAATAATTTTGGATAATGGAAAGTTTATTAAGAGTTTGTATGCTTTAAAGGTTTATCATGGTTATTTGGGATAATTGGGAACCATTTATATTGTGTTCAAAATGTATTTTTAGCACAGAATAGCATTTTGTACCATTGCAAGACAGGGTTTCTTTGCAGCCCTGGCTATCCTGGAACGCAATCTGTAGACCAGGCTGGACTTGAACACAGAGATTCGTCTGCCTCTACCTCTTGAGTGCTGGATTAAAGGCATACACCACCACTGTCCAGCTGTAAGATCTTTGAATATTAGGAAACAGGTACTTTTGAGGATGAGTTGCAAATTCTTTCCCCAATTTATTGTTTTCATTTCTTGTGTTTGGATTTTTGCAGACATTTAAGATATAGATAGCAAAAACAATTATTTCAAACTGACTTGGAGTTTTAGAAACATTCATATCGGGTATGAACCTGCTGAAATTAGAGATGGGTGCCTGCCTGTAATTATAGAGGTCTCAAGCCAATAAGAAGTCTTCTCTGCAGCTATGAGGAAATCTCATGTGATTTTTTTCCATAGGCTTATGGCTTTCTTTCTCAGATTGACGATTAGATCCATCAGGCAGGGCTCCAGCTTATGTTTGCCGCTTGCCTGACAGCCTTCTCATCAGGGACTCAGAACACGGCCTTCACCCTGCCACACAATGCACACTGCTGGGGCTACTTTTTGACTTGGCTGCTTGTGGCCTTGCTTTGGCTGTATAGTAATGTGCTAATGCCAAGTTTAAATGGAAACTTATTTTGAGACAAGGGCCTATTGTATAGTCTGGTCTAGTCTTGAATATTCAATTCTCCTGCCTCATCCTCCTGAATTATATGAGCTGCTATGCCCAGCCCATCATGAGTAAAATATTAGCGCGCGCGCGCGCACACACACACACACACACACACACACACCAAAAGGGGGGTTGCCAGTTTGGCTAGCATAGTAGGAGCTGGATAGTCCAATTGCACTCTGGAGAGACAGAGAACCTGGTAGTTGCTCAGTCATGAAGCTAGGTATGACATGAGTCTCAATTTGGTACTAAAGGCCTGGAAGCCCCCTGTGGAGTGGCTGATATTTAGTTATGTTAGAAGTTTAAAGATGCCAAGAGCATGAGAGAGGTACTTACCAAGGGAGAAGAAGTATAGGCAGGCAGGTGACCTGAGCCACCTGTTGGAAAGTGACATCCACTTTGAGGGCGATTCTTTCTTTCTCAGCTAATCCTTCCTGGGAATTCCTTCATGGACATGCCCAGAGGTGTGTCTCTCAGGATGGTATAGATCCCATCAAGATGACAGACCAACCATCACGGATCTACCTGCCCTTGTCGACTTGATTCCCAACCACATTGCCTTATGTTATATTTAATGTCCAAATTAAGATAATGGCATTGTAATCCCACTTAATATAATCTAACTATCCCATATAGGATGGAAAATATGTTTTTTATCCCTCCAGAAGAGATGACAGTCTCTTGAGAAATGCTTGCTCTTTTACTATTCCATAGTGTACACATTATATAGATTCAATAATACTTAAGCCCGGATCTCAACTCGATTGAAGTGATATTACATAATAACAGAACAGAAGGGGTAAAAGACAGACATGAATCTGCTTAATATATGTGGATATGTGCACACACATACTCTTTAGACTTTAAATTAAAAAAAAGATTTATTTATTTATTTTATGTATGTGAATACACTGTAGCTGTACAGATGGTTGTGAGCCTTCATGTGGTTATTGGAAATTGAATTTTAGGACCTCTTCTTGCTCCAGTCAACACCGCTTGCTCAGACCTTGCTCCCTCTGGCCTAAAGATTTATTTATTATTATACATAGGTACACTGTAGTTGATTTCAGATGCACCAGAAGAGGGCGTCAGATCTCATTTCGGGTGGCTGTGAGCCACCACGTGGTTGCTGGGATTTGAACTCAGGACCTTTGGAAGAGTAGTCAGTGCTCTTACCCACTGAGCCATCTCGCCAGCCCTAGACTTTAAATTTCTAATAATATTTCTCACTGACCTTTTCATATAAAGTCCATACTTAAAAAATTTTATTTACTTATTCATTTTATGTGTATGAGTGTTTTGCCTATGTGTATGTCTGTGTATCATGTGCATGCTTGGTAGGCATGAAGGCCAGACGAGGATATGAAATCCCTCAGAGCTGAAGTTATTGGTAGTTGTGAATCACCATGTGGGTGCTGAGAACTGAACCCCAGATCTCCTGGAAGAAAGCTGTGAGTGCTCTTAATAACTGAGCTGTCTCCCCAATTCCTATAAACAGATTTTAAATGAAATAGAGCAGAAATATCTATTTCTGCAACTATAATTCTCCTCTCTGGAACCGGAGCTCAGAATCTACACAAACAGAAGAGTAGGGTGTGGAACCAGGAAGCAAGAGCCTTGCTCCACTGACAGCGTGGGGCAGACCTCCAGTGCTGCTGTCTCTCCCAGCTGCCGGAGCAGCAGTAGTGGGTGCTGGCTGAGAGCATGCACAGTCTTCTGGAGAACCATGCTCCAGCCCTCCAAGCTGCTGTCCCCCGCTTGGCACAGTGACTGCATCTTTAAAAGGCCATCCCACTGATGGTGCCAGCTGCTTCAGGTTGGTGGAGGATGTGACATGATGGGAGCCTCCCACAGGCAGGAGCCCACTCTTGCGTTTATTTGGTAGTGAAGTATGTTCCTTGAAAAGGAATTCTGTAACTGCATAGACTTTTGGTGGAAGCATTACCACCAGGAACAGAAAATCCACACCTAGGGTGTCTGTATGGATCAAGCGCCACCTTCCAACAATGGAGGTGGTACAATGTAGTCACCATCCCACTAGGTCGCTGGATGGCTCGTCACCCTGGGAATGGCACCACACCAGGAATTCAGTGTTGGTGTTTGCTGCTGGCAGACCTGTCACTCAGCAGCTGCGGTAGCCAGGTCAGCTTCGGTGAGTGGAAGCCTTTTTTCCTCGTTATGACGGAATAACCCAAGAACAGCTTAAAGAAGGGAGTGCCGACTCTGGCTCACAGGCCGAGGGTGCAGCCTACCATCAAGGAGAAGGCTTGGCAGTAGGAGCATGAGGCCGCTGGTCACAGTGTGTCTGCAGTCAGGAGGCAGACACATGAATGCCCGTATTCCGTCTAGTCCCAGGACTCCAGCCCCTAGGACGGTGTCAGCACACTGAGGGGTAGCCTTCTCTTTTCAGTTAAGCCTTTTAGGAGAAGTATTTAAGCCATTCAATAGTGTCCTAATATAAAATTGTGCCATTTTAATGTGATATTTTTAATTTATTCTCTGAGAATTTTATACATGAGGCAGTGTGTTTTGATCATGGTCACCCCCATTCCTCCTCCTGACACCACCCAGATTCTCTCCCCCAAATCTCACTCCCAACTTCAAGTTCCCCTTTTAATAATAGAATAGCCTGCAGAGTCTAATTAGCGCTTCCCATGTATGCCTGAGTGTGGGGCCATTCGCTGGGACATGGCTGACCTAAGAGAGGCCACATCCTTGAAGAAGATCTACAACTTATATCTCACTTATGTAAATGGACTGGCTGTTCCTTCCCAGCAGCCATCAACTGTCAATGGCTCTTCAGCTAGGAGGACGGGCTCCTGTGACCCTCCCTTACCAGCGCTAGAATGTTGGTCTCATTGATCTTATACAGGTTGCCTAAGCACGCAAGCACGGTCGCTGTGAGTTCATGACACTGGTGGTCTTGTCGTGTTAGAAGATTCTGTTTCACCCAAGTTCTCTCCTTAAAGTCCTGCCTCTCCCTCTTCCACGATGTTCTCTGAGTTCTGTGGGAAGGGCTCATAACATGGGTGTTCTATTTATTAAAATTAAAATTAAAACATAACCACATTACTTCCTCTCTTTCCTCTAACCCCTTCCATGTCCTCCTCCCAACCTCAAGTCCCTCTCAGATGCACGGCTTCTTTTCAAAAAAGTTATTGATTTGTGTGTGTGTGTGTGTGTGTGTGTGTGTGTGTGTGTGTGTGTGAATTTTGCATCATGCACCCCAATCCCACTCATCACCCCCTCCCTTTGTATCCACCCTCCACCCTTGCAACCTCCCCCACAACAGAAAGTAAAATAGGATAGCATTAAAAAATATATAATCTTGTTGTGGAAGCTGTAGTGTGTCACAGTGTGTCCCACCGTATACTCTTTGTCCACACAGCTTTACTTCAAATGTTCATTGCCATGAGTCCGTTTCAAGGCCTCTAGCTTCTGATACACCATCAATACTAGATCCTCACTGCGTTTTCTCTGGGATAGCCTGTTCTGTGTGGTGGGGATCGTGTAGCTTTGGATTTGCAGGACTGGCCCTTTTATGTGTCCCAGTATTTCATAGATGGGGTGGGTAGATGTTGGGGTGGGCCAACTCAAAGCCCTGGATCTGGGGCTGGGAGGTAGCTGGGTTGACCAGTCTGCCAGCTCACCTGCACCCACACCACCAGGGTGAGCTCTCTAGCACTGTCTGGCACCCAGTGCTGTGGCCAGCAAGGGGCAGAGCCAGCTCTTCACATTCTCATGACCTTGGAGCCACCTCTCTTGCTTGCCGTAAGTGGCGAGGAGCTACAGGGGGTGCACCTCTTCCTTGGCCACGCCACACCACTGTAGACAAGTGGTGGGCCCATGTTCATCCCCTCAGGGCCATCTCACCTGTACGCCTGTCACCAAGGTCAGTTTTACTGTTCTGCCCAGGCGGGGGGTATTGGTACTTATTGTACTAGTTTTCTATTGCTGTGATATAACACCGCAACCGAGATGATTTATGAAAGAAAGGATTTAGTTGGACTTTGAAGTTCTAGAGATTAGAGTTTGTTATGGTGGAACAAGAGCCTGATATCAGGAAGGGCTGAGAACTCCCATCTCTAATGTTGAGCAAGGCACACACTGGGAATGGAGGGAGGCTTTTGAAATTTCAAATTCACTTTCAAGATACAACTCCTCCTATCAGGCCACACCTCTGAATCCTTCCCAAAGAGTTCCATCAACTGAGGGCTAAGTATTCAAACATATGGAGGCCATTTTCATTCAAACCACCACACACGTATATGCCTGAATCTATAAACACACCCTGCTAGTCCACTTAGCATGGCTTGTGTGTACTTGATTTCAAGGCTGATTACTTTGTATTGGTTATCTAGTTAAGGGGCACATCACAGTGAGAGGTGAATTCTCTCAGCAGTCGTTAGTTATCTGAAGTTCTCTGTCTTTTGTTGCTTAGGTCTTGTTTAAACAGCTATATGATTGAGGAACCATCGAGGTAGCTTGCCTGTCATACCTGGGAGTCACAGCCTCATAGCAGAATCCCTCTTGCTCTTCTAAACGTTCTGTCTCCTCTCTGAGCAGGAGGCTCCCCGCGATCTATTGATCACTGCATTATGACCTGTTGTGGGTTCTGTAGTGTCTCTGTTTTCTGTGAAGAGAATCTTCTTTGATGAGGGGTGGAAGCTACACCTGTCTGAAGAGGGTATGGGAAAATTTAGGAAGGAGCCCTAATTGGGGAGGGGGAGTAAAGTTAATACAGAGAGGAGATGGAAGAAGGACAAACAACACAAGGAAGCTTCAAAGAATTGTTTTATTTTATATTTACCTAAACTATCTGTGTCTGCCTGTCTGTCCATCCACCTGCCCCCACCCTCTCTCTCTCTCTCTCTCTCTCTCTCTCTTTCTCTTTCTCTCTCTCTCACACACACAGTAGGTTCCCATGTGTATTTTTCAAACATCTTTAGTTATTCCTCCACCTCTTCTTATACTCTAGCCTCCGTCCTCTTCCTTCTCACCTAAATCTCCCCAGACATTGTTCCTCCCACCTCATGCTACTTATGCTCTGTCTTCACTCCCTTAGGCTCTCTATTTCTCCACTCAGTGGCTCATTTCTGGGGGGAGCTCTTTCTTTCTTTCTTTCTTTCTTTCTTTCTTTCTTTCTTTCTTCCTTCCTTCCTTCCTTCCTTCCTTGCTTGCTTGCTTGCTTGCTTGCTTGCTTGCTTTCTTTCTTTTTGAAACAGGGTTTGAGTATGTAGACCTGGCTGGCCTGGAACTCATCAAGCTCCTCCTGCCTCCGCCTCTTGAGTGCTGGCATTAAAGGTATGTGCCACCACAGGGAGGTAAAACGCTCTCCTGATGCACTCAGAAGTATGCTATCTAGATGATTCTAAATGCTATCAAGGTGACAATTTGGATCAAACTTCACACCATGAATAGCAAGAGTAGTGACCTACACATTTGAGCCACCTCCTTGTATAAATCATTTGTGCTTCTGGGACCTGATAGAGCCTGTTGATTGATTGCTATCGTGTGTGTGTGTGTGTGTGTGTGTGTGTGTGTGTGTGTGTGTGTGTCCAACTTTATGGGTGTTAGGTGAGATGAAACCCAGCTTGGTGAGTCTCATGGTAATTGAGTGGCCCATTATCAAGCATTCAGTTTCTACTAAGGCTCAGTAGGAAGTCAAGTGCTGATCTTCAAAGGGCAAGTAGTTTGCAGATGATGACGAGGCCTGATACAAGATCTCTAGGATGTCTGCTGTGACTCACCTACAGCAGCCTGTGAGAGGCTCCAGACAGCATTCCTAGCTGCTGCTGACACTGAATCACTGGGTCTGCCAGTTCAGACGGCCAAATGGCAAAACTGCCTACACAGCAGCCTAGAGCTGGTGAAGAGACTTTTTTTCTGTTCTAGGGTTCATTCAAAACTCGCAGCTTTTGGAGACACTTGGGCTGGAGTAACACATCCAAAATAAGAAATGTGTAGCTTACCAATCCAATGCCGGCTAAGCACTGTGCTTCCTTCATGGTGGTGGAAGGTCCTATGTCCAACGTGCATCCCCATACCACCAGACCCTTAGAAGTTTGTTTTGTTTTTGTGATACAGGTCTTTTTGAATGTTGGTTGGATTTATTTCCTATCCTCTGATGTACAACTGCTTTATTAGCAACTCCAGAGTATTTACTACCCCCTGTTCACTTAGTCCAGTCTATGTAATGCCATCAGTTTACCAGCTCAGTGTGATACCTGGTGGGAGAGAAAGGTGGTCAAGATGTCAGTATACTAAGTTATGATCCAGGGATGGAAGATGTACATGCCCCTGAGATAGAACAATGGAAGTATACTGGTGTCGTTTCTAGTTGAAAGCAGATTGTTTCCTGTGTTCCTTCTGCATAGGCATGGAGAAAAAAAGAATTTGCAAGATCAGTAGCTTCATACCAGGTACAAAGAGGTCTGGTGCAGCAACTGCAGTTGAGGTTGCCACTTGGTTAACCTTGTGAAAACTAAGTATCAGTTTCCAAGTCTCATTCATCTTCTGTCCAGACCACAGAGGATATAGATAGAGGTGAGGGAGAAGTCATGAACCTTGCATCTTTCAAGTCCTTACGGTGGTACAAAAAAGGGAGAGTTTGACTTTTTCCTTTCTTATTTTTTCATTAAAATTTTACATTATTATTTTTTGTTTTATGTGTATGGGCCTTTTGCCTGCATGTATGTCTGTGCACCATGCACATGCCTTGTGCCCAAGGAGTCCATAAAAGGATGCCAAGTCTGCTAGGATGGGAGCTGGGTGTGAACTGATGTGGGGCTGAGAACGGAACCCTGGTCCTCTGGAGGAAAAACCAGTGCTCTTAACCACTGAGCCATCTGTGCTGAGCCATCTCTCCAGGCCCTTCCTTTCTATCTATATCTTTTGTTTATTTCTCTTGTCTTACTGCTCTAGCTAAGACTTCAAGCCCTGTATGGAATGGGAATGGAAACAAGTGACCTCCATCTCTTGGTTCTGATCTTAATGGGGATTTAAGTCTGTTTGTGTGATGGAGTTTGTTTATCAGTTTCCATATGTTGAGCCCTCCGCACTGTGTTCCAGCAGGACCTAGTGTGTCAGGTCTGGTGGTGGTAGACACGACTACGAGGGCCATGGATTCTTGTCTCCTGTCCTCAGTCTGTTCTGACAGTTGAAACCACTGGCAAACACTGTGCGAGTTCAGAGTCACATGAAAGACAAAATGATGCCTTTCTATTCTAGACCCCTCCCCCACGTGTTAGGGATCCAACCCAGAACCCTGCACAGTCTAGACAAGTACCCTCCCAAAGATATATATATCCTCAGCAAGATGGAACCCTTCTAATTCTGTCCTTCCTCATTCCTTCCAAATGCACTTGAAAAGTTTCTCTCTGAATGAAGTTTCTTCTTCAACAGGACTGTTTGGTTACCATGAGACCATGTAACTAGAAAGAACAGGATAACACTGAATGCTTTCCAAAGTGTGGGTGGGTCCTCTGACGACCCCCCACAAATCTTTCCAGTTTCTGATTGTCTCCATAATTCAGCACATTCCTTCCCGGTTGAGTCACCTTTGTCACCTTCCCAGGAACACCTTATCTTTCCTGCTGGTCTTCTTGTATGGGGAGATTCAGCATGCTTGTTTGCTGTCCTGTGCTGTTTACTGAGGTTGGCACTGTGGCTGACCAGCCACTAGCTCTAACAAGGAACTGGAAACAGCACGGTGGCCACCTTTCTTAGTTACTTTTAAGTTGCTGTGATAAAACACCATGACCAAGGCAACTTACAAAAGAAAGCATTTAACTTGGGGCTGATTGTTGTGTGGGTTAGAGTCCATGACCATCACAGCAGGGAGCATGGCAGCAGGCGGGGCAAATGTGATGCTGGAGCAGCAGCTAAGAGCTTTCATCTGGGGGACACAATGACTACACTAGAGGCAAAGAGCGAGCTAACTGGAAATGGAGTGGGCTTTTTGAAACTTCAGAGCTTGCCCCAGTGATACACCTCCAGCAAGGCTACACCTCCATTTCCTTCCCAAACCATTCCACAAGTTGGAGACTTAGACTGTTCAAACATATGAGCCTATAGGGCCATTCATATTCTAACCATCAGACCACATAACCTGTTTGCCCTCCAGTCCGGGTTACACTCTAGCCATTCTGCCTGTGAATATGAGCTCTCTGTATTCTAGGGGAGATACTGAAGGCTTCTAGGAAAGGGTCGATGAAGGCCCATGATGGACACCAGAGGTGCCTTTTATTACTGAGAATATAAGGCTCATACTCTCAGAATTCCAGACGCAGGAGACACCAGATCCAGGGCATGGAGAGGCAGGACGTACATGGGACTGAGGCCAGAACCGAGGTTCAGATGGAAGGTGAATGTCTACTCTGAAGCTTGCCCAGTACAGTTCTCCAGGGCCAGGCTGAGGCCTGGGGAGATCACAAAGAGCAAGCTGGCAGCACTGGGACTCTGAACCCCAGCAGATCATTGTGTATCTGGGCTTGGGGATCTGGGCAGTGCCATACGCTGCTGTAGCCCTATGTATCTCTGGTGAAGCAGCCTGATGCGTGGATGTATTGTGGGTAGTTTGTAGGTAGATCTGGCATTGTTGACCAGCAGGACCCCACCCCCCAGGGACAGAATCCAGACACGTAAGAGCCCCCTGCCCCTTCCCATTAGTTTGATGACTTTACAGACTGGTCCTGGCTGCTCTTGTGCTCACAAAGTTGGGCTTTTATATATTTAAGTTGGAGTGAGGTCATCCCATTGGCTTCTCACAGGCTACATTTCCTACCTGGCCCACCCAGGCTTTCCTGGTTCTGCTGACCCGTGGCTACCATGGTGGAGTCTAGCAGGGGTGCTGGATGCTGCATGCAGTGCCGCCTGGCCCCTGCTTTCCATGCTCTTCTGATCTCTGCTTTTAGGCCCTCGCTCCTCTAAAGATGCTGGAGACAGCAGAGCTTCCACAGACTCCATGGATTATAATACCCACTAGCAGCTGAAGAATTGGCAAGAGTAAGATTCTTCTAGAACTTTTCCTGACCACAGCCAGAAGTTCTATGCCTGTTTATCCTACAGAGCCTCAAGAGTTAAGGAGCTGGGGAGATAGTCCTCCAAGTAAAGTGCTTGCTGAGCGAGCACAAGGATCTGAATTCAGATTTTACACAAAGCCGGGCAATGTAGAGAAAGTGTTCCTACTCTGAGATGGAAGGTGGAGAGAGGACAAGAGCCTCAGATGCTTGTGAGCCAGCTAACCTGACATGCACAGTAGCAACCAAGAAGAGACGCTGTCTCAAGCAAGATGGTAGGTGAGGATGAACACCCAAGGACTGCCGCCTTGCCTGGCCTCCAGCACTCAGGTGCATTAGGGCATCTGATGGAGAAACCACGGCACCCTAGAAGCTCAGTGTGTTTATCATATACATGAACAGAGAGGCATGGTTATTGCATATAGATGAACAGGGATACAGGGCTATTACATACAGATGAAGGAGGAGGCAGAGTTTGTTATATACAGATGAATCAAAGAGAAAGGCTTAGAAATCTTGGGAGGAGTGGTCTCTGTAGGGAGTACTACTCAGTCTGTAACTATCTGGGAGGAGAAAGTTACGATGAACAATTCTGCATACACTATCGATATTAGTACATGGACCAGAAGGGAAGGCTTTATGATTAGAACATAGGTCTTGGGCTTTGAGGCTGTTGATATGACTGTGCCCATGTTAACAACACATATTCACTCAGGGCTTCTTACGCCAAAGATTGTCATCTGACCTCTACATGTGTGCTGTGACACATGTGCACACATGTACATACATACACACAAATATACACATATACATCAGAAGTACACATACTAGCCAGGTGTGGTGGCACAAGCTTTTAATCCCAGCACTTAAGAGACAGAGGAAGGCAGATTTTGAGTGTGAGGCCAGCCTGGTCTACATAGTGAGTTCTAGGACAGCCAGGGCTACATAGTGAGACACTGTCTCAAACAAAACAAAACAAACAAAATAAAACACATCACCCCAAACAGATTACAATGATAATTATGTCATAACAACAACAACAACAATAACAACAACAGTGCAGAAATCTGAAAATAGCACCCCTGTATTCTTGGGGTACAAGCCCTCTGCAGGAAGCCAACGATTTCTCGAGGTCATTGTGTCCACTCCTAAGGCCACACCTGTGCATTACTCTAACACTCAGAGCTCATGGTATCATAGTCCAGTTTCTGAGCACATCTTTGAATTAGGTAAGACTTCTGATAATTGGTATCCATGAGTTTGGGAGCCTGGGTTTCCATGACCCTTACAGGCTAATCTCAAATCTGTGTGAGGAGGATCCAGCAGCTACAGGAAGCAACTGTGACCAGATCAGAGGTAGCATCGAGAGAGTCCTGGGTCACAGCCTGTGCTCTGTTGCTGGTTTGCCTGCATCCAGGAAGCCTAGACACTTGGTGGCATGTGCCTCAGTGGGAAGGGTAGTTTCTGAAGTGTTGCCTATGGCTTATCCACCCTCCTTCCGTCTGGCAGAGGCATTATATCTGAGGTGATCTCTGAAGATGATCAGTACTGACTGAGGCTCAGGAAGGTCATTGCATAAAGGGTGAGCCTGTCTATCCAAGGGCCCGTGACCCTGGGAGACATGTAGTGGTTAAGTGAGCCACTGAATGTCCTCTAGGAGGGTTCCACCCCATAGAGCCTGGATGGCGGACCTCACCAGTTGTCCTCTTCTTGTCAGGTGAGGCCTCCAAGTTTTCAGGGTTCTGGGTAGGTGTGGAAAATCCCAGAAGCCGTCATAGTTCGTAGCTTGGGTCCAGGGTGTCCTAGGTGGGGCAGTGTCTGAGTCTGTCCCCACGGCCCCATCTAGTAGGTGCCTCTCCACTCCTGGCTGCACACACTGCACTCCTGGGACTTTGTTTTCCCACAGGAAACAGGAGGGAAATGCCATGCCAGAGGGAAATGCTTGGTACCTGGTCCTCCGCTGAGCCCTGTCTCCCAATCCCATTTTAAGATGCAACAGAGCCTGTCTGGCATGCTCTCCTGGCCTGGCCTGGTCCAAGCTTGACTCTGAGAATCTGGCACTGTCAGCTTGGCCTTCTCCATGTTCCAGCCCTTCAGGTTCCAGGGTCTGAGCTGAAGTCCCATCAAGTCCCCATGACGCTGGACCACGGCCTGCCCAAACCATACATGCAGTCCTTGTCCTTGCTTCAGCTGTCCAGACCCCTGCAGCCACGCTATGTTCTACCACCCAGGGTGGCGACTCTGCCCCCAACTGTACCCCCTCTGCCAGCATTTTGGGGTAGAGGTAAAAGAGGCACAGCTCCTCACATTCCCAGACTCAAGAGTTCCCCTCAAATTTTAGGGACCCCCAACTCAGGACAATTCAGGATTCTTGGCTTCAGTACTGCAAAACAACTTGAGGACTAGCAAGTTTATGAGGCAAGATGGAAATTTTTACTAAAGCTCTTTTAATGTAGGCGTAAGCATAAGGAATAGAAGAAAAGGAAGTACTCAGAGAAAGGAAGACATGCCCAAGTGTTGGTAAGGGCCCTCAAGGGAGGGGCACAGCTCATTGTTCTTGGAACAGTGGGTCGGTTGTATCCAGGATTTGGGTGGAGTTACTGTCTCCTCACTGGGTGGTGATGGGACGCTTACGCGGAGTACACAGGGCACAGGAAGGCTGGCCCCTTTACTACAGTGTTGTTTGGGATTCCCAGGCATTATTTAGGAAAGGAATGAGGTCCTGCACAAGGTAGTATACATGCAGGCTTAAGCCTGGTCATCAATATTTTGACATAAATCTCTATATGAAAGGAGTACTCAGTTGGTGTCAGCAGCATTTACAGCACATGGTAATTGTGTTAGAATTCTCGATTCTCAGCTCGTGAGAGGCTTCAATCAGATTCTGCACCGACTTCCCTGTCATTCTAACACCTCCGTCCTAAAATCCACTCCCTTGCAGCTGAGCCCCTAACTCACTCCCTTCCTACGGGGAACCCAATGCCACAGAGCCAAGGAAGCTGAAGTCAGTCTGATGGTGACCTTCCCAGCTTTGTCCCGGAGCCAGAGAAAGGAGGAAGTGACAGGGCAGACTCCTCCCTTGCAATCCGGGCTCTTCTTGCAGCTCTTCAGCCCTCTCTGTGGTCCGGGGACCTCAGGAACCCAAGAGGCAGGTTGGCAGTCTGTGTTCTCATTCCAGAGTGGCAGATAGAGTTGTGAGCTCACAGGACCCATTGGATGTGGTTCATATCTGCCCACCTTAGCAGATTGTAAGGCTGATCTATTCAAAGGAGCCTCTGGTTCCAGACCAGTGGGTTAGGACAGGAACTAGGTGTGGGCGAGGATGTTTATGTGCTCATGGCAACTCTGGGAGGCAAGGCTGCACCATGCCCATTTTGTACAGGAAACAAGAGAGGGGCTTTTGAGGAAGGCCTCTCCCATCCCATGCTATGTTCTTGACAGCAGAGAAGAAGGGCGGCGCTGAGTCTCAGTTGGGAAATTCTTGGTGTCTTGGCGCCCTTAGCTTCCCACCCAGGTGGGCTTGTGGGGAGGCTGCTGAGGGCATCAGAGGGGTGACCTAGTTTCTTCCAAGAGCCTGGTACCAGAAGTGGCCTGGGACTTGGCAGAGAAGGGACCACCTGGTATGATGTGATAAGAGGCTCAGGGAGGGGTGTTAGGGGCTAGTTGGCCAGCAAGGCTCCATGGGCCTCTTGCTGAAGCCTATGTTTGTTTAGTGAGGCCTTTTGCCAAGGTCACCAGGTTCCATTCTCTTTTTCCTACTTATTCTGTGGCCTCTCCCTGCTGTAATGGCAATGCAGGTGGTCGGCTAGCCCCAGCCATGGAGAAAGGGGAAGAAATAGCTTTATTTCCCAGGATGGGAGGGGCCTAAGGCTGAAGTCCACTATGTACTCACTGGCTCGGATGTTTTATAGGGTCCCGGGTCCTCCCCTTTCCCCTGTTGGTCCTGTTTTGAACTCAACCCCATGCCTTTCCACTGTCTCTCCTCACAACTTCTCCCAGGATCAAGAAGGCACCGTCTCAGGGAGCCCACGTTTGCCTGCCTTGTCTACCTGTGTATCTGCCCTGTCACCCTCTCTCAGAGATTGACACCGACTGCTGTCAGGGGGCGGGGCAATGGCTGCTCTAGCTGCTTCACACTGAGAGGAGGTCAGAGTCTACAGAGGGCAGAGACAGAGAAATACTTTTATGAGGCAGGCTTTTGGGCAAGATCTGGGGATTTCAGTAAAATTCTGGCAGGCAGGCTGTCCACCTAGTGTTCCAGATGTAGGACCGTATGCAGGAGCAGAGGGACTGGAGGAGTGAGAGAGGATGGCAGAAGACACCACGGTAGCCCAGAGTAGGGTAACCATTCCCAGAAAAGCCCACATAATATCAATCATCCCAAGGCTGGTCTTGAGAGTGATGGATCCAGGATCTACTCTCAGGCATTCTGATAGCTACTGGATAGCTGAGGTCCCTCCCAGATGGCTTCTCTTCTAGAGAAGAGGACGAGATTCAGACCAGGGAATTTAACCGTAATTTTATATTTAGGTTAAAACAACAGTGGGCCGTCTGTCTTGGCTGCAGGTAGGTGCTGTACACGCTAGATTGAGCGAAGGTCATGGCGTCCTATATCTGGGTACTATTTTTCTCATCAAGAAGAAAATCCTTCGTGAGAAGCAGTTGTCTGGGCTGTGTAGGTTTGCCCTGATGAGTCTTATCACCTCTTGGAGCACGCACTGGGGACAGGGACTAATCAGCTTTCCTTTTAGAGTATTTAAGCTCTGTAAGGTCAGAGGTGAGTGGCAGGGAGCGCATACAATCAAGGGGGATCGAGCTGTGAGAAGCACCTGCATTTACCAATGTCTAACGTGAGACCCTAGCTAGTACTTGGGTGACCCGCTGCATGGAGGCCAGCAATGCCGTCTCTTGTCCTTGAACTAATGAGAAACTTCCATGATTGTAGGCGGGTCCAAATTCTACACCATCTCTTACAAGGAAAACACCCTAAGGGGTATTGGGGCCGTGCCTCTCAACAAAAGAAAACCAAGCTTAGTTTTGTTTAAATATCTGAGGATCTAATTCTCTTTTTAAAATTTTATTTTACTTTTTTGCAACTATTAAATTTTTATGTTTAAATTTAAATTTTATCCTTTTTTTCCCCACCTCCTAAAGGGCTATTAACTCTTTGGAGATTTTTCTATCCATGGTTGCTGGTGGCCTCAACAGGCCTATCAGAAGATCTTTTTATTCAGTTGTCTTTTTGAGTTTTTTAGTTTTATTGAAAATGCCCCTCCCCCATAATATATTCCAGTTACAGGGTCTCCTCTCTGCTCTCTTCCCAGTCCCTCCCTCTTGTCTGGATCCATCCCCCTTCTGTCTCTCGTTAGAAAACAAACAGGCTTCTAAGGGATAATAATTAAATAAAATAGAGTAAGATGAAACCAAACCAAACCAAACCAAACACACCAGAATAGGACAAAACAAACAAGCAGAACCCAAAGAAAAAGTACCAGAAATAGGTGCAGACTTAGAGATTCATTCATTCACCTGTTCTGGAATACCATAAAAACACAAAACCAGAAGCCACATTACATATACAGAAAGACCTATATGGTTAAAAAAAGAGAGAAGAAATAAAGGTCAAAAATAAACTTCTCTCTCTCTCTCTCTCTCTCTCTCTCTCTCTCTCTCTCTCTCTCTCTGTATGTGCTGTGTCTGTCTGTCTGTCTCTACTCCCTTCTCAACTCCCCTTTCCCCTTTCCATGCCCTAAATAAACTCTATGTTACACTGGAAAAAAAAGAGAGATAAACTTTAAAAGAGAGAGAGAGAGCACAAGCCTTGATATGATGTTCTGAAGTGAGGAACCTCCGAAGACGCTGATGAGTTTGTTTTCTGTTGGCATCTTCTCTTGGACATGCAGCCTGCTCTTAAGGGTAGTTTGTTTCCCCAGTAAGTCTTCTTGGAGAAAACGAAATGTTCATTTCAAAGTGGTTATCAATTGGAGATAGCTTCTAGGTTAGAGATGGGAGCAGGAGTAGGACTCCATCTGGTGCAGACCTGTGTAGGCCCTGAGCATGCGTGCCTCCCGTCTTCATGAGCTCATATGTGTGTTGGTTCTGCAGTGTTTAGAAGGCCTTGTTTCCTTGGTGTCCTCCATCCCCCTTGTCTCTTACAGGCTTTCTTCGTTCTCCTGGGCAGGGTTCCCTGAGCCCTGAAAGGAGGAATTTGATGAAGACATCCCTTTAGGGGTTAGTGTTCCAAGGTGTCTCATTCTTTGCACATTGCTTTAAGTCTCTGTATTTGTTCTTATCTGCTGCAGGAGAGTCAGTAAGGACTGATCTATGAGTATAGCAGAGTGTCATTAGGAGTCATTGTATTGCTACATTTCTTTAGTACAACAGTAGTATTTGGATTTCCCCTAGGTTCCTGTATTAGTCAGCGTTTTCTAGAGTCACAGAACTTATGGAATGTCTCTCTCTATTAAGGGAATTTATTGGAATAACTTACAGTCTGTAGTCCGACTAACCCAGCAATGGGCAGCTGTCAATGGGAAGTCTAAGAATCTTGTAGCTGCTCAGTCCCATGAGGCTCTAGTTATTTAAGCTAGAATCCTGAAGAAGTGGGTTCCAATAGGTGTGCTGGCAAGTAAGTGCAAGCAGGCAAAGAAGAGTGAGCCTTCCTTCATCCAACGACCTTAGGTAGGCCTCCAGCAGAAGGTGTGGCCCAGATTAAGGTGAGTACCAGCACACCTGGTCTTGGAACTTGCTTTGTCCCAGGCTAGCCTTGTATTGAGAGATCTGCTTGCCTCAGTCTCTGGGATTAAAGGCATGTAATACTTTGAGCTTAAGCTTTTTTGGCCACTGTGCCTTAAGATCTCCATGACAAGATTTGGGTCAGAAGCCTATGCCTTCCAGCCTCAAGATCTGAATCACAGGTGTGCCCTCCATTTCCAGATTGTAGTTCACTCCTGATATGAAGTTGGCAACCAGGTATGGCTGTCACAGTTCCCAAGCTCTCTGGTCTCAGGTTCTTGGTCACCCAAGCAGTGTTGGATATGTGTTCTATCTTGTGGAGAGAGCTTTATGTCGAATCAGATATTGGTTGGTCACTCCCACCAGCTTTGTGCCTCCATTGCATTAGCATATCTTGCAGGCAGGACACCACTGTAGATCGGAGGGTTTGTAGCTGTGTTGCTGTTTACAGTTCCCCGTTGACAGCATGCAGAGTACGTTCCAGTACCAAGAACACCAGCCTTTAGGAGTGAAGGTTTTAGGTATTGGCTTGACTTCTCTCTTGGGTAGGAGTTGTCTTCAGCAAGAGTCTCCCACCTTCAGTTTGTGAAGAACAACCTTTAAGTTTTGGAAACAACCTGGGTTGTTTGGGGGGTTCCCATGGGATCCCTTTGGCCAACAACTCAATTAGATATAACCCATTTCCAGTACTGGAGGCTTCAGTTGGTGACAAGAAATGTCCGGATGGGGCTCTGTCCCTCCCTGTTATTTGGCAATTCATTCAGATGACCATCATGTATGTATATAATTTAGGAAGCTACTCTATTAGGTTTCTGTACTGTTTGTCTAGTGGCCCTTAACTTTAGCCGTCTTTCCATGTAGTCCCCCCCCCATCTCCCTCTACCCTCCCCTTCCCCATTTGATCCCCTCATTCCAGCCCCCATCCCTGTCTATCAATCTATTTATAACTATTCTATTTCCCCATCCTAGGGGGATTTATCCCTCCCCCAATCTATACTCTATACCTAACTTCTGTGATTCTGTGGATTGTATCTTAGTTATCATTGATCTTACAGCCAGCATCTGCACATAAGTGAATATGTGCCATGTTTGTCTTTCTGAATCCTGGTTACCTCACTCACAATTTTTTTCATCTCATTTATTATTCATTATTAAAATGAATTATTTTATTTTTATAAAATAAAAACATTTAAATTCATTATTTCATTTTTTTAAAAGTCTGAATCATATTCCACTGTGTAAATGTACACAATTACATAATTTTATTTTATTATAATTTTATTACCCACTTGTCTGTTGAGGGACATATAGGTTGTTTCCATTTCTGGATATTATGAATAGAACAGCAACGAACATGGTTAATCAAGTGCCTCCATGGTGTAGCTTTGGGTACATGCCCAAGAGAGTGGTATGGTATAGATGGATCTCGAGGTAGATCACTTCTCATCTTCAACTGCCACACTGATTTCTGTAGTGGCTCTACAAGTTCGCACTCCCACCAGCAAGGCACAAGTGTGCCCTTACTCCACATCGTTATCAGCCTGAGATGTCATTTGTTTTACTGATCTGGCCCATTCTGATGGGTCTAAGATGAAATCTCCAAGTAGTTTTGATTTGCATTTCCATGATGTCTAAGGATGCTAATATTTAAGTGTTTCTTGGCCACTTGTGTTTCATCTTTTGAGAACTCCCTGTTTAGATCTGCACATCTTATTTATTTGTTTGTTTGTTTGTCTAATATATATGAGTGCTCTGTCTTCAGACACACAAGAAGAGGAAATCAAATCATGTTACAAATGATTGTGAGCCACCATGTGGGTGCTGGGAATTGAACTCAGGACCTCTTGAAGAGAAGTCAGTATTCTTCACCACTGAGCCATCTTTCCAGCTCCCTGGACCCCACTTTTAAATTGTGCTATTTGTTTTCTTGATATCTTGTTTTTAAAGTTCTTTATATATTTTGGATATTAGCCTTCTATTGGATGTGAAGTTCATAAAAATTCTTTTCCTGTTCTGTTGATGGCCACTTTGTTTGAATGATGGTGCCCTTTGCTGTACATAAGTTTTTCAGTGTCATGAGGTTCCATTTATGAATTGTTGATTTTAGTGTCTGTGCTAATGGTGCTCTGTTCACAAGGTCTTTTCCTGCGCCAATGTGTTCAAGACTATTCTCTCTTTCATGAGAGTCAGTGTGTCTGTTTTTGTTGAGATCTTTGACTTATTTGGAGTTGGATCTTATACATGGTAAGTATGGATCTATTTGGATTCTTCTACATGCAGACATCCTGTTTTCCAGAACCAGTTGTTGAAGATGTTGTCTTTTTTCCATTGTGTATTTCTGTCTTCTTTATTAAAGTTTGAGTGACCATAGGTGTGTGGGTTTATGTCTGGGTCGTTGATTTAATCCCATTGATCTACATGCCTGTTTTTGTGCCATGCTGTTTTTATTACTATAGCTCTGTAGTACAATTTGAGGTTGAGGATGGTGATATCTCCCATAGTTCTTTTATTATTTAGGATTGTTTTAGGTATCCTGGGTTCTTTATATTTCGATATGAAGCTGAAGATTGTCTTTTCAAGATCTGTGATGAATTGCGTTGGAATTCGATGGGATTGCATTGAGTCTGTCTGTAGAAGCCTGTTGAAGCAAGGCCATTTTCACTGTATGAATCCTACCAAGGATCTGATTCTTGAGAATGTATCTGAGTGGCAGCTTTGGAGGAGTCTTGGAACTGATTTGTCTCGTTTACAATGAGATGGAGGAGGAAAGAGAGAAGTCTTGGATGAGGATTGCCCATTCAAGACTCCTGTATTCACTATCCACCTGGACGGACATGCCCAGTCTGTCAACAGGGAGCAGCTAGTGTGGTCCAGTCTGAAGAGGCTAGACCAAGTAAGGGGATTTCCACACCTACCTATAGCTCAATCTGCTGTCATCTCCGTTTTCCTCCTGCAGTCTTCCTTAAGGCCATATTGCCATCTCATTCCTGGCCACAGGGACTCAGGCCCAGGTCTCCTATAGTTCTGTTTCTGTTCCAAGTTATTTAATGCCACCAGTCCTTAAAACACTTGATTGGCCATAAGAGTCACTTTCTCTGTGGAGTACATGGCTCCAGAAGGCTCCAGAAGCTTCACTTACTGAGTTCCTGGAGCAGCTCCAGCCTCACGTGCCCTCTGACCTAAGGTTAAGATATTTCCAAGTGTTCAAGGACTCCTCCAAGGTCACAGAGCTGGAGACAGAGCCAGATTAGAAAAGAGGCATTTGGGCTTCAGCTCCTTAGCCACTGTGGGGCCCAATAGCCAAGAATTATCTGTCCCATTCCAGGACCCATCCACCTACCAATTCAGGAATTTCCCAAGTGTTAGTCATTTGCAGAAATCTAGGAGCAGGTCTGTGGACCCATTGTTAGCTGCAGTTGACAGGTTGGTCCTCTCTCACATGTTTGCTCTGGTGCTTGTCACATTCCTATCTGGTACCCTGGTGACCAGACTGGAGACTTTTGGGCAGGCAGTTCCTGATTAGTCAAGATTCACACCTGAGACTTGACCCAAGTCTATTACCACCCAACCGAAGCAGGTCGTGGATACCTTTAGACTCTACCAGCAAGGTTTCTGACATTTGCTGGGCCTGCAGTCAGGCCACTGCTCCTTGCCAGCTCCTTGCCGGTTTTTCAATAGAAACTGGCTGTTCCTCTCCACTTACCCTACTGCACTTGAGTACACAGTCATGAAGCTAAGGATTCAAGGTTGTAACAAGTAGCACTTGTAACATGGAAAGCCGTCATGGAGCATAGAGAAAAGCCTAAAGCTATTTAAGGTAAATAGCCTCTGATGGGGCAGAGGTTGCCTAATTGGGAGGGAAAGTAGTTGTAGTCCTGAAGATCGATCGTCAGGATAAAGGGGTCCAGGGCACAACCAATGGCCATCAATCGATTGGCAAGGGCACTCCTGGCCCCTAGGATACTGTATCCTCTGCCCTCCTCTGGTCATAGAGACCAGGCCAGGGGCAGGCCAAGGGCAGGCCAAGGGGTGGAAACAGTGAGATTTGATGCTGCCTCTCTCCGAATGGGTAGTGAGAACCTAGGAGACTCTCCCTCAGTGCTCAGAGCAGGAACATGGCAGTCTGACGTAAGAGCCCCACAGCATAATCTCTTCTTGTTCAGCTCCTACAAGCACTCTCTGCTACACCTTCTGTGTGGCTCTGTTGCTTCTGAGGGCGGGGCTTCCCTGAAGGTGATTCCTTCATTGGCAACCCTGGGCAGAAATTCTGAAGCACATGGGAAATACAGAGACAGCCTCCTAAGCTTCAGCCTGCCAGAGACTATTCCATCTAACCTTCGGCCACGCCAGGATCTGCCTACAGCCGTGGAGACTCTTTGCTTTATTGGTTTTACATTCTCTGATTGACTGAAGGCCACTTAAAAAATATCCTCCAGTCTATATTCAGGCAAGGCAAGCATGCAGATAAATATTAGGTGTTCCTTTCAAATCGAAGAGCTACCAATGGATAAGATTACAGTTTTGAGCATCGTAGCGGTCTTAGTGACTTGGGTGTGGGTATCTCTATCCTCTCCTTCCTCGCTATCGGCCATGGACGGAGAGTGGGGTGGCTGTTCAGATTATCCGTCCTATGTCACTCTTCAATACCCTGTGACCTTAATTGAACAAGATCCCCCATTCAACTTGTTGAATGTTCATTCCCTTTGACCCCTCTACCCAAATTTAGAATCTGTAAATGAGCCCAGTAAGCACTCAGAGTAATCACTGGTTCCTAATCTAGAGACAATGTGAAATGTTCTTCTTTCCTTAGCTTGTTTATCTCACAGAAACTAAAATGTAAAAACAAAGATGGGGGATGCCCAGGGCACGTGGGGGCAGAGACAAAAGCAGGAAGCAGGGAGGAAGAATAGAGACAAACAGGCTTGGCAAAAGAATAGCAGTTGAGGGCCTGCATGGCGCCCTCTTCCCCACCTCCACCCCTGCGAACTGACCCTGCTTTGCTTTGCAGTGTCATTGGTACCTAGAAAACACTGGAGCTGAGGCAGAGGGTCCTCTCTGTTTCTTCTGTGGACTGACTGTTGCACGCTGGGGATGGAACCCAGGGCCTCATGTGTGGGTCAGATTATGACCACAGAGCCCCACTTCCTGCCCCACAGCCATCCATGCTCTGGCCACAGAAGGAGCATGTGTGTGGAGGGGTATCCGTCATCCGGCTAAGGGAGACCCTGTTCCTGCCACCCTAGTCCCTGCCTCTGAGCTCACGTACAGGGACAAATATCTAGGGGCAAAGCATCCACACGTTTCTGTTTGAGAGCTCCAAGGAAGGCAAGGACATGCCTCTGTTAACTAGGTGGGTTCCAGACAGGCAGGTGAAACCTCTCAGGGTTGCTGGCACCTGGGGGTGCTCTCCTCCACAGAGACAGAACTTTCCCCGATAGCCCACTCCTAGCCACCTCCGTTTGAGTTTCAGGTACTTCCCACCTCGCACTCAAAGCAAGCTGGGTGTCACTTTCTTTCCTTTGCATTGGGAAACTTCAAGACTACTTCAGGCTCCACTTACATGCTAGAGCAGTTCAAGAAACAGAAGAGAGTTGAGAAAAATCTTCCCTTCCCCCAGACAACCTACACTCGTGCCTACACTTTGCTATTCATAGCTCAAGGGCTCGAGAGTGCAGCATGGGGTGAAAAAGCTATGAGGCAGAGGAGGGAGCTTCCCTGAGGACCTTTCCCAGGTATGCCAAGTGGGGAGTCCGCCCTCTTCCCTCTGCAGGGAGATGATCTGTTCCTTGGGGGCTCTGGCTTTTTCTGTCTGCTGGCCTAGTGACAGCTTCATCAGTGTGCCATGGGGAGAGGGTCTTTTCTCCCCTTCCTCCCCTGTGCCAAGGCCCTGGGCAGGTTGGTGTTTTATAGTGATACACACACACACACACACACACACACACACACACACACACACACGTCTCATATATACATAAATGCTCTCTCTCATATGTATATGTATGTGTATATGTATATGATGTATATGTATATGTATATTATCTTATAGCACCCTAATAGAGCTAGAACTAAGCTCACAGACTGTCTGAGCCTAGCAAAAGCAGTGGAGGATCTCCACCTCAGCTTCGCCATCTTCAAAGTGGAACATCTGGTTGGGGACGCCTTAGTGGCTCTCTCTAGGGTGCAGGAGCCCATTAAGAGGCAGCAAGTGGTGATGTGAGACCTGGTCAGTGTCTCTCTGAAGAGGCCTCGGTCGCCAGTGCCTTGGTCCTGCTCAGGAGCTGCCGGTAGGGAGGTTCAGCCCTTGCCTGTGTTTCACTGGCTACCTGGACCCCAGAGCCTTTCTAGCATCATGTGCCTGCCCTTCTTTCTGCTCCTTTGGAAAATGTGGTGGCCTCAACTCTTCTCATGTCTGAGGCCAAGAACCAACTGCCCACATGGTCATTCCCAATGGTCAGTTAGGAGGAAGATGATTGATGAGATCCAGCCCAGCTTTGCCACTTCCTGCCCTCTGCAAGGGCTGCCCCCTCTGGGTCATAGGTATGCTAGGGGGTGCACCAGGGCGTAGTCTGCCTGGTACACAGCTTCCCGACTGGCACTCTCTCAGCTCTGTTCTCCACATTCTGGGTGCAGACATTCCACACACCACTTCACAGAGGAGATGTTCTGGGCTTTTCTTTGACCCACTCCTCCTTCCTCTTGTTGCCAAGCAACATGAAAAGCTCCGGTGGCATTAGGGTGGCTTTCCCCTCTCCCTCTTTTCCTCCCTCTGATAGGCTGTCTGTAGGAGGCTCCTCCTTGCTCATGAAACACTGAAATTAGAAGGTTCATGGCAGGTGTGTGCCAACTGTCCAGGTCAAACACCTGCCTGGTGTGTAAGGCTTGTGTGTGTGTGTGTGTGTGTGTGTGTGTGTGTGTGTGTGTGTGTGTAATGCTGCTCCAGATTTATCTGGGTGTCGACAGCCTCTCCCCAAGGCAGCAATGTACCTGAGCTCTCAGGAATGGCCTTCTGCCCAGCAGCTTTTGTTTTTAGCCACAGGCTGAGCTTTCTCCTATTCCTTGCATCAGACTCTGATGGGTTTTAATTCTGGTCCCGTGTCCTTGGACAGTTCCTTTCACATTTCCAACCTCAGTTTGTGTTTCTGTAAAGTGGGCCAGTGGCCGTCCTCATAGCGCTCACTGTACTGGGCAGCTGATTGTGTTGTGTGGCTTTGATTTGGGGCTCACTTGGTCAACCCCCTTGGGGCCAAGGTGAGAGCTGCAAGATGTGAGAAGCCCGCTGAACATTCTCTGTGCTTGTGGTCTAAGAGATGCTTTGACTCTCCCAACCTTCCCATAAAGTGCAGCTTTGAGGCTCAGCCAGGGTTGGGACCAGCTCTCCTATCCCAGCCTATTTGGCTCTCTGGGGCATCCCTGAAGGGTCCAGGTTTAGGGTGGGACGTCATAAAGAGAAGTGGCTGTGGGTCGGGCGGGAAGGGGCTTTGGTGAGCAGGCTGGTGGGAAGACAGGAGGGTGTTGGCTCCTGGCAGGAAGCCATGGAGGGCAATGACTTTGGAGATTTTCCCGGATCTGGTGTACTTCCCTCCGGGCATTTCCACTTCAACTAAGCTTCAGTCTAGCTGGGCCAGATTGCCTGGATGGGGTGGGGCTCACCTCTGCCAGGCAATGACCAGGCAGTAGCCTTTGGGGCTTTCCAAGAGCTTTCTGAAACACACCAATGCTGACCTGCTTCCTTTGAGATGCCTGGAAGTTCTACTCCTTGGCCAGCAGGAAAGTCTCTAGGATAGTCAGGTCTCCACCCAACCCTGGGGTGGCAGAGCCCATGCCCTTCTCCCTTCTCCATGGTACAGTGCCACACAAGCGTCCCAGTTGATCAGACCCAACGTATACCTGTCTAAATGACACTCACATGATTGCTTCTGTGCCATGAAGGGGCTGTCTCTTTCATTCTCCCTCTTTAGCCAAGGATTCCAGAGGCTCCAGACAGGCCCCCACCTAGAGCTAACAGTAGCCTCGTGCCTGTCCCACAGACACTCAGTGAACACGGCGATGTCACAGTGTGTGACCAGAGTGACCCAATTGGATCAGGAGGCCCAGGTGTCACAGGGGTGGTTTTGGGTGTGGAGGGTCAACTGTAGGTCTTATTGACGAAATACACTGTGCTTTGAATGAGGGTAGTTGGGCGATTGGGAGGGCAAGCAATGAGACTGGGAGTCCTGAGGCAGGAAGAGCCACATGAGAAAGTCTGACTCAGGATAACTATGGTTACTTGCTGTGGGCTTGCCTCCCAGACAGTTTTCTGCCTTCCCTGAGTACGGGATCTTGTGGGGATCTTGTGGGGAGTCACAGCTGGACCGACCATGTCTTAGTCAATGTTTTATTGGTGTGAAAAGACACCGTGGCCATGGCAACTCATAAGGGAAAGCATTTCATTGGAGCTGGCTTACAACTCAGAGGCTTAGTCAATTGTCATCATGGCGGGAAGCATGGGGGACACACAGGCAGACAAGGTGCTGGTGCAATATATAGATTGAGAGAGCAAGAGGGAGACAGAGAGAGAGGGGGAGAGGGAGAGGGAGAGAGAGAAAGAGAGAGAGAATGGGCCTGTCTTTAGTATTTTCAAACCCCAAAGGCCACCTCCCAATGACAAATTTCCTCCAACAAGACCACACCTCCTAATCCCTCTCAAAAAGTGCCACTCTCTAGTGATGAAGTATTCAAATTTATGACCCTTTGAAGTCCATTCCTATTCAAACCACCACAGACCATATCACTCATTCAGCAACCAGGTGAAGCCACTAGAAGGCAGTTTGGCACCTGAACCCTGCCCGGTGGCTAAGCAAGGTCTCGATCACCAGTGGGCACAGTTGTTCACTGGACACACGGACACTTATCCTGCTTAGCACTGAGACCTCTTGCCTTTCTCTTCCTCTCCAGGCAGCCTTGCTAGAAATGCTTGCAAGATGTCGATTCCCATAAGTCTTGCAGCCTGTTGGTATTCATCAAGGTCAAGGCCTCTGTTTCCCAGGACTGCCCCCCCCCCCACCTTTCTAGGTCTGGCCTACAGAGTTGGATCTGCCATCCATTAGCAATGCCTTAACCACTGTATCAGTTGCGTCTCTGTTGCTGTGATAAAACACCATCCCCACCACCAAAACAACTGTAGCAGGGCTAATCTGAGGCTTACAGGTCCAGAAGTTAGGAGTCCATCCTCGTCATGGTGGGGAGCATGGCAACAAGCAGGCAGCCATGACACTGGAGCAGCAGCTGAGAGTTCACATCCTGATCCACAACAGGAAGCAGAGAGTACACTGGGGACAGCGGGAGGCTTTGGAAACTTCAAACCCCACCCTTGTGACACACCTCTTCAAGGCCATGCTTCCTAATCGCTCCCAAACAGTTTCAACGCTGGGAGATCAAGTATTCCACTAGATGAGCCTTTGGCAGCCATCCTCATTGAAACCACCGCAAATACCTTGTCCTGTGTTGTGCGTCTCTCCCAGGGCTCTGAGTATATGCTCATGGGGGGGGGGGGCAGGGCGGAGCTCATGCTTTACCTGTATTTTTTTGGTATGGCCATCATCCAGATGCCTGTTTCTAGTCATCTTGACAGGATTGTGAGGACTCCCACCTCTAGACCCAATAAAAGCGAGGAGGTCATTGGAAACTGGCCCATGGCCACTTCTGGGCAAGACAGGCTTGAGTCCTTGTCCTGCGTCACCCTGTCCATGTTAGCTAACAAGGGGGCCTAGGTTCTGGTGTCCTATTAGTCCCGAGAGTGCTGAGTCAGTGACCTGGACTCCTGCTGATCTTGGTAGCAATGACCCTTCCGAGCTGAAGGGACTCAGGCCAGCTCAAGCGTTGCGAGTATGGCTCTGCCAGTCCTTGCCATTTTCCCCCATTCCTTTTGCCTTGAAAAAAAAAGCCATTATATTACTCTCCTAAAGTTAGCCATCAAATGCTGTCCCTTATTTGGCCACTTCCTCCTCCTGAGGCTGATTACCAAGGTCCAGCTATAAAAGAATTAAAGTTCAGCAATCAAAAGGCCCCTTTGGCTCACCTAATTAACATGTCCAATTAAAATTAAACACTTTATCCCAACACAGGTTTTTCCCCTTTACCTTTAAAAACCTCTATTTGCCTATGGACTACATCTGTCTCCTCTCTATCCAGAGGTAGTCCTTTGTCCTCCGAGAACAGATACCTTGCTCCCTTCCCCTTCTCCCTCATCTCCTATCTCCCGTCTTTGCCTCTTATTTCTTCCTCCTCTGGGGCAAATAAATGTCCTTTGTGTTGAGAACTTGGTCTTGGACTGATACCATTTCCTGACACCAGCTCCCACACTGAACACCCTCAGTGTCTACACAGGGCTCCCACAACTAAAGGTCAGTGTGGTCCCCTGAACCCTGTAGATGCGAGGTAGCCGGCTGCGGGCTCCAGGAGATGTCTGTCTTCACAGTTGTCTACGTCCCTCATGCACCAGTGTCTCACTTAGCTATAAACAAAAGACCACTCAGTCAGTGTATGTGGCTTTATTTTCATGTGTGTAGGTGTGTTCTGGAAGGCACTCGAGCTGCTGCAGAAATGGTACTTCCTGGAGCACTCCTGGTAGCAGTCTAATTTGCAAGCAGGCCCCTCGAGTTGTTAGGGTGGTGCTGACGGGTCCAGGCAGGCAGCATGCAGACCCCTAACTGCAGGGAGGATGACAAGGGGCTGCAGGGCCCATTACCAGATGCACAGGGATGTATCTCAGTAGTGTCTTGGCTGATCGGTTCTCCTGCTAGGACCGGGATGGGAAGGAAACTGAGTCTCAGACATTGGGGTACAGAAGAGTCAACCCAGGGCCTAATCTACACATCAGCCCCACATCATGCCTCTTCCGGGGCATTGCTGGGTTTCTGGTGCCTTCAGAGTTGTTCCCTCCTGGCCTGGTACTTACAGACGGATGCTTAGCGCATCAACCTTACCAACTGAGAAACAGGAAATCCCGAGTGCTCAGACTAGCCTGTTTGAAGACTGGCTTCCTCCCTCCAGGACACATTCTTGTCAATGGGGGGAGGAGAGGCCTGCCTGGCATCTGTGCTAGCTGTCTTAGATACTTGGCACCAAGCTACATTTTCCGGAAGAAGCTCAAGACTTGCACCGACTCCTTTACCCTATGAGACCCTGCTACAGGTTTTGTGCTGTCTCCCTCAGGGGCTGCACCTGCAGAGGGCACCGAATAAGCTTGTTTTAAAAATATACATTGAGTCTGCACATACTCCCTCCCGGGATCACCATCCCCTAGCGAAGGAACACCAAGACCTTGGCGTCTCTATCAGTTCTTGGGGTGGAGACTGATAAAGCTGCAAGAGCATCGTTTGTCCGTTTGTCCAGGACTCTGTGGGTGGCTAGTGAAGCCCAGTGCCACCTGCCATGGGCCCCCCAGGAAGCTTTTTCTGAGGCAGCAATCCCAGCCGACCTGAGCTGTGGGTGGACACTGACATGCCTATTCTATGTTGTCTGTGCAGGGAGTGGACAGGACCCTATCTTGCCTGCGTACCTGAGGACAAAGTACGTTCCTGGGACCAGATGCTGAAGGCTTCAGTAACCTAGTGTAGAGCAGAGTGCTACTTTGGGTATTTCCGTAAATAATGGGGCAGTCTGGGCCTGCTAGGTGTCGCTCATGCAAGGTCACAGGTTCTGAGACTTCTTTAGAAGAGGTACAAAGGCCATTAGTCCCAGGGATTCCTTCTGCTACTCTGGACAGATGGCTGGCAGCACCCTGGCAATGGGGGTGGGGGAAAGAGTATCTTCACCACAGGGTAGACTCTGACCAACTGACAGACCCTGACGAGGCTATACCTGGGGTCTCCCCATCTCGGACATCTCCTAGCCCTCCTGACCAGAGGCCTCCCCAGACCCATGACTTAATCCTATTGTGGCTCAATAGTTGGCCCTTCCCAGGGCTGATAGACTTGTTAGTTTTTGTCAACTTGACACAAGTGAGGGTCATCTGGAAAGAGAGAACCTCACTTGAGAAAAGCCCCCTTGGATTGGCTTGTGGGCATGTCTGTGGGACTCTTTCTTTCTTTCTTTCTTTCTTTCTTTCTTTCTTTCTTTCTTTCTTTCTTTCTTTCTTTCGAGGCAGTGTTTCTCTGTGTAGCCCTGGCTGTCCTGGAACTCACTTTGTAGACCAGGCTGGCCTTGAACTCAGAAATCCACCTGCCTCTGCCTCACGAGTGCTGAGATTAAAGGCGTGCGCTACCACGCCCGGCTGTGGGACATTTTCTTGATTACCCATTGCTGTGAAAAGACCTAGCTCACTGTGGGTGAATCCATGGTTGAGCAGGTGACCCTGGGTCAGATGCAAAAGCAGGCTGAGCAAGCCATGGGAGCAAACTAATAAGCAGCGTCCCTCCATGGCCTGCGTCCCTCCATGGCCTGCGTCCCTCCATGGCCTGCGTCCCTCCATGGCCTGCATCCCTCCATGGCCTGCGTCCCTCCATGGCCTGCGTCCCTCCATGGCCTGCGTCCCTCCATGGCCTGCATCCCTCCATGACCTGCGTCCCTCCATGGCCTGCGTCCCTTCATGGCCTGCGTCCCTCCATGGCCTGCGTCCCTCCATGGCCTGCGTCCCTCCATGGCCTGCTTCAATTCCTGCCTCAGGTTCCTGCCTTGTGTGCCTGCCCTGTAATGCCTGGATGATTTGCCATGATAGGGACGTGTAAGCCAAAGAAACCTTTTCTTTCCAAAAATTGCTTTTGTAGAAAGCAAATTTGGGGTGTGCATGTAAATGTAGGGTCACCCTTAGCAAAAGTGTGTAGTAGTCCGATGGGGTCAAAGCCAGCCAGAAGGTCTGATGGAGAACCCTGTCCCTCCCTGTGACCTGTCATACAGGTCTCTGTCCTTCCTGGTAAAAGGGTGTACTCTTGGTTTCCTCCTCTCATGTGACTGTCAAGGGATTTGGGCCAGAGCCTAAAGGGAGGGTACACTTGGAGGCTGGTGCCCATGACCTCTTACTCCCAGTGTCTTCCTTTCAGGCAGTGTGGCACACAGCAGATATTCCCAAAGTTTCTTTGGCAGTAAAGGGCATCATATAAAATAAACCCAAGGCAATTAAAAATAGTGGAGGGGCTGGGACTGGTGGCACACGCCTTTAATCCCAGCACTTGGGAGGCAGATTTCTGAGTTCAAGGCTAGACTGGTCTACAGAGTGAGTTCCAGGACAGCCAGGGATACACAGAGAAACCCTGTCTTGAAAATAAACCAAAAAAAAAATAGTGGAGGGTGGACCACCTGTTTTCTGGAGGGGTAAGGTGGGCATTGCCCGACAGAGGCAGACAGTCCTGGGATGATCCAAAGGCTCCCATCTGAGAAGTTCCTAGGAGGAATGGCTTCTGACATGGGAGTTCATTTAGAGTAGAGTCACCCAGGAGCAATGGGGAGGAAGTCCAGTGGAGTCTGGGCCTTGCCTTCCAAGTCAGCAGCTACATCTTCCTAGTTGAACAGTATGAAGCCATCACGTGTTTTAGGAAGCTGAGGGTATGGGCAGAGCTTGCCTAGTGTATGCAAGGACCTGAATCCCATCCCTAGCAATAGAAAAACAAACAAACCCCATCAAGGCAGGTTAAAAAATTGTGGCAGTCCGAATCTGCCCTGTCTGGAGCGCGTGGATGGGATCTTTGCAGGTGTGAACAAGTTGAAGTGAAATTGAGCTGAGTCGAGGTGCATCCTGAGTCCATTTGATGTCCAGAGAGACAGAGGAGAAGCCTTGCTGCAAGCAGGAGGCAGAGAGCAAAGAGGGAGCAGAAGTCAGAGATGGGGAAGGATCGCCCATTGTGAGAGACTAGGAAGAGAAATTGGGGGCTGGGTCTAGGCCCATGGCAGGTGGCACTGGGCCCCTGCCCACACTTGGTTTCAGACTTCCAGCTTCCAAAGCCGAGAGAGGACATGTTCTGGTCATAAGGAAACCGACTGTGGCCCAGGGAGGCTCCCCCAGCTGTGGTTTGTCTGCACTTCACTTAGTCACCGTCGTCGTCCTAAAAGCATTAAAGTCTCTGTTTTAAGTTGCTGCCACCCTAAGAAGGGTGAAAACTGGTGCCACCCTTCTCTGCCTGGGAGGCGGGCTGCCTGATCATCCTGCGTGCCTACACTATACGTAGGCCCTGCCTGTGAGCTGTCGCCATCCCAGTTGCCAGGCTGTCTTGTATTACAATGTTTGTGTTCAGATCACCCTCGTTTTACTTAATGGCCCCAAACCACACGAGTTGTAGGTGACCCTCAATTCAGGGAAACTGACAACTGTGCTATATATAGAGTTTGGCAGTGAGCATGGGTTCATGTCTTCACTGGGAGTTTGTGAATGATGCGTCCTGGGTACCACTATAATTTAGGAAGTCTATACAAATAGATTTCCTGTCCTTGAAGCCTTAGTGGGAGCCCCATAGCTCCACTCCAGCAATATTAGTCTCCTCACTGGTCCTTTATAGACCAAAGTGCTCCTACCCAAGGCCTTTGCAGAGATGTTTCCTACAAAGGTTGCTTCAGGCAGATATGCATTTTTGAACCCATCTGTATTAACAGGGATCCCGACCCATTCAGTCCACTCTTGCTTTTTCTGTAGCATTCTCTGCCTACTGAGGAATCTATTACTTAGTATTTGTGTCTTCTTTAAACATGTAAGCCTCGTATTTATATTTACACCTCTCACCACTACTTGAAACAGCCCAAGCCCACCCATACTAACTAGGTAGACAATGACCGAATGGGTGAAGAAAAACACCACCACTGCCACCAGAAACAACAGCAGCAGCAACAACAACAACAACACCCCCACAAGCCAGCTGAATAAAGGTGAAGCCCCACCAGAGAAACATTTTAAGAAAAAAGAATGGCTGATTCTCATTCGCCACTAAATAAATGCAAATTAAGCCTGCAGCAGGCCCTTGCTAACTATTAGTCTGTGGAGAAGGTGAGGGGTCATGGGTTCCATCCTGGAAGTGCACCATCAGCCATCAATTGATTCAGACTTGCATAACATAAATCTTTTAAATGGCTAATTCAGTGACTTTTAGGATATCTACAGGCTGTGGAATTATCACCATGCTCCAGAACGCTTTTATTATAAGAAAGCAACGCAGTCTCCATTAGCAGCCACCGCCCATTCTCATACCCAGCGGCCCCTACCATCTGTACACAAGTGTTTGTATGGGCATGTGCTCAAATGTCTTGATATATATGTAGACATGAACTTGCCAAGTCCTGTAATGACTGTTTAATGGTATAAAGAACTAGCAGTCTGTTTTGCAAAGCGATTGCACAACCCCGCATCTTTGCCAGCAGTATATGCATGTCAGCACCATCGATATCTGTCTCTTGATGATACCTGTCTCAGCGGTTGTGAGCTACTGCCTCATTGTGGTTTGGTTTGTATTTTCCTGACAACTAACGCTACCCAACAATTTTCATGCATTTATCAGGCATGAGCGTACCCTCTTTGGAGAAATAGACTTTCAGCTCTGTTTCCCAATTTTAATTATGATGTCTATCATTAAATTATTTTTAGTATAATTAAAAGTTTCCATTGTGCATATTTATTGTCCATAGTATTGTGCCATACAAGGGCATTCCCCACAGGTATATATTGTTTGTATAGAGTATCCTTCCTGCCCCTCCTAGAGATCACTTTTTTCCCTGGGTGATTTTTGTTTCTACTTTGATGCCATATGCACACACAGGATTTTGTGTCGCTATAGAAAAATCTAGAAACAGCAAACAACAGAGTGTGTATTTGTTTCTCTGGGATTGGCTTAATTAGCTTAATATGATTTCTTCAGTTGCATTCATTTTCCTGCAAACCAAGTATGTGACTTCCTTTTTCTTTATGTCTGAAAACAATCCACTGTGTACATATGTGCATTAAAAAAAATCTGTAACAACCCACTGTGTGCAAATGTGCATTAAAAAAAATCTGTTCTTCCGCTGTTGGACACCTAGGTTCCATCACTGAATTCTAAGAGTTCTTTTTATATTGCAGATATTAGAGCTTTACAGAATATGGGCTATGCAAGTATTTTCTCCCATCATTTCTCCCACACTCTGTAACTCTCCTCTTTCTATGCCTTCCATTCTCTCCTGTTCCCCTCATCTTCTGCCTCCTCCTTCTTATACCTACTCTTCCCTTCCCTTCCCTTCCCTTCCCTTCCCTTCCCNCCCTTCCCTTCCCCCCCCACTCTCTCTCTCTCTCAACAGGATTTCACTGTGCATCCAAGAATGGCCTCAAACCCATAATTCTCTTGCCTTAACTGCAGAGTTGTAGAATTACAGACACATGCCCACCATGCTTTGGTCAATTTTTAAATAGTGGTTTTTGTTTTTGTTTTTTTCAAGACATGGTTTCTCTGTATAGCACTGGCTGTCCTGGAACTCACTTTGTAGACCAGGCTGGCCTCAAACTCAGAAATCCACCTGCCTCTGCCTCCCAAGTGCTAGGATTACAGGCGTGCTCCACCATGCCCGGCTTTAAAGTGTTCTTTGAGACAAGGTCCAACTTACCTGTTTTGTTGTTGTTTGGTTACTTATGGTTTGGGTGTAATAGCTAAGAAAAGACTGCCTAACCTAAAGTCATAAAGATTCACAGTTGTGATGGACCACTACGGCCGGCTTTCTCCTTTATTTCTTTCTTTTTGTCTAGTTTTAGTGTATAAAGAATTCTTAGATCTAGGCTCAGTGGCACATGGGCTGTAATCCCTGGAGGCTGAAGTGGGAGGTTCAAGAGTTACCAGCTGTCCTGCATGCATGATGAGACCCTATCCCTGTACCAAACAAGAAGGAATGAATGGCAGTCCTCAAGGATTGTGCTGTCCCTGCAGACATGGTCTACCAGGGGTCATGAAACTTGTGCGCCTGCCCAGCCAGACAAGTATAAGTCTTCCCTTTATTAAAGAAGCTTCCTTTCTGTCTAGGATGGAGACGATTATAGCATCCACACCCAGCTGGTCAAAATGCAGAGCACAGGTTGTGTGTGTGTGTGTGTGTGTGTGTGTGTGTGTGTGTGTGTGTGTGTGTGTTTATCTGTCTGTCCAGCCCCAATTGGTACATTTACATTGCGACCCTACACCTAAGGCTCAGGGAACATCACAAAGGAGTGGATGGAAAGACTCCAAGTGCCTGAGGACCAGGACACCAGCTCATTATCTCTTCTAGTGGAGACAGGATGCTGTATCCACAAAACCCAACAACTTGATTACCCAAACAAGGCCTGCATGATGACCACAGCAGTCAACATGCCAACATGGATGCAGAGAATTTCACAAGGCCCACTTCTAGATGACACGCCAAAGATAACCAACAGCTGCCGAGAGAAAGAGAATCGGTTTCCTCTAGGGACAAGCTCTGTGGTGGGTTCTCCAACCCCAACCCAACCCAAAGTGAGCAGCCCTAAACATAAGTACATATGAACAACACTAGTATGTGCTGTGTTACAAGCACATGTCACCATACCCAACTCAGCATGAGTGACAGTGATGAAGAGAAGGTCATGAATTTGAAGGGGTTTGGGGGAGCTAGAGGGGAAGAGGAAGGGAGGTGAATTATATAAATACATATTAATGTATGAAGTTCTTAAAATAAAGAGGGCCTTGGGCAATATCTCAGTCAGTGAAGTGCTTGCCATGCGAGTATGAAAGCTCAAGTTGGTTCCAGAAAAATCTGTGTGGGAAAGCTGGGTGTGGAGATAGGTGCTTGTAATACGGCGTTGAGGATCTCCAAGGGGCTCAGTGGCCAGCTGGCCTGGTCTAATCTGTGAGTTTAGGGCCATGTGAGAGTCCATGACTCAAAACCAAAGAGGACTGCACCCAAGGAATAATGCCTGACACTGACATCAGTCCCCACACATGTAAACCCTCATATGAACACACACACACACACACACACACACACACACACACACTCACACACACTCACCCAGACACATATTCACCCACACACTCACAGACACACACATTCACATATTCATATACACTCTCACACACACTCACATGCACACACATGTGCACACACACATACACACACAGACTCTCTCTTTTTGTTTGGGGATCCCACATATGGGGGAAAACATGAAATATGCCATCCTGAATCTGGCTTATTCTGCTTAGCACAATGATATACAGCTCAATGATATACTTTCTTCAGACTTTCTTTTTTTTATAGTTGAACAGAATTATATTCTGTAACATGTCAAATTTTCTTTATCATTTATTGACAGATATCTACGTTGGCTCCAATTCTTGGGTTCTGTGAATAAAGCAGCAACAGGCACAGATGTGTGAATGTCTCTGTGGTATGTCGACATAGAGTATTTCAAATATTTATTCCAAAAGTGGTATAGCCGGCTCTTATGGTAGTTCTCTATTAGTTTGTTTTTTTGTTTTTTTTTTTTTTTGAGAAATCTCCATACTGATTTCCATAGTGGTTGTACCAATTTACAAGACTAGAGACTTCTTACATAAACTCTTTCTACATCCTCACCAGTATTTGTTGTTTGATTTCTCCTCCTCCTCCTCTTCCTCCTCCTCCTCTTCTTTCTTCTTCAATATTCTTGTGTGTGTGTGTGTGTGTGTGTGTGTGTGTGTGTGTGATATGTGACGATATGATGTATGTATAGCATATGTACTTGTTAGTGTGGGCTTGTGCACATGTATATGTATGTGCACATGTATGCAGGAGCAGAGGTTAATGTGAGGCGTCTTCCTCAAGGCTGCCCACCGTACTCTTTGAGGTAGGGTCTCTCACTGAATCTTTGCTCACTAGCTGGCAATGCACTTCAGGGATCTACTAGCCTCTGCCACCACAGTACTGAGATTACAGGTGTGTGTAACGTGGCTCTTACGTGCACACTGGGCCTCACGCTTGCAGGCAGGCAGCTCCCAAGTCCCTGTATTCTGTTTTTGAGAGCTGTCTATTGAGCTCAATAGCCCATTTATTGATGGGATAATTTGAGATGCCTGGAGTTTAGGTTTTACAACTCTGCATATATTCTGTATATCAACCAAGCACCTGTCTGATGTATAGTTGAGAAATATTTTACCCCTTTCTGTAATCTGGTCCTTTCACTCTGGTAATTGTTATTTTTCCTTATGAAAGCTTTTTAATTGTGTGCAATTTCACTTGTTGATTCTTGGGGTTACTTCCTGTAGTATTAGAGACTTTATTTCAAGAGCTCCTTGGCTACATGATGAAATGTTGCACCTCTATTTCCCCTTTTCCGGTTCAGAGTTTCAGTCTTTGATAAGGCACAGGATCTGTTTATGACTGATTTTTGTGAGGGCTGAGGGGTGAGGTTGAAACGTCACTCTTCTGCATGTGGAGACCCCACTCTCCCTGCAGCATTGTCAGAGATGTTATATTTTCTTTATTGTGTGATACCTTTGTCAAAATGGGGGTGGGGAGGACTGTTGCTAGGTGTTTATTTCTGGGTCTTACACTCTATCCTGTTGGTCTGCCTGCATCTGGCTTTGTGCCAGGACAACACCGTTTTTGTGACTGTGGCTCTGTGGTGCAGTTTGAGGTTAGGTATTGTGACACCTAGTGTCGCTCTTTCTGCTGAGGATTGCTTTGGATCTTTGGGGGTCTTCTGTATGGAAATATGAATTTGGGTTTTTTTTAACACTGGGAAAAGTATAATTGGGATTTTGATGGGGGTGCATGGGCTGTGTAGATTGCTTTTGGTGATGTGGCCATCTCTCCTGCCCCCTCTCCAGCCTCTTGCTCTAATGTCTTACGGTTTCATTGCAGATGTCTTCACTTCCTTGGTTAGGTTTATTCCTAGATAGTTTTTTGTTTGTTTGCTTTTGTTTTCACTTTGAAACTCTTGTTAATGGGGTTTCCCCTAATTTCTTTCTCAGCAAGTTTGCTATTGGTAGGTGGAGAGGCTACCTACCGGCTTTGGCGTGTTGCATCTGTGTGCTGCTGACTTGCTCTTTGCAGTTCCAGGAGTTTTCCACTGGAGTCTTCAGGGTCTTTTCCATGCAGGATCAAGCTGTCTACAAACAGGGATAATTTCAATTCTTCCTCTCCTACTGATACCTCTCTTCTTTTGTTTAGTTGCTTTAGATTTTTAGCAGTATATTGTATTATATTAAATAAGTGTGGAGACAGCCAGGCAGCCTTGACTCATTCCAGACTTTAGAAGAAATGCTTTCAGTTTCTCCCTGTTTATTATGTCGTCTGTAGCCTTTACTGTGTTTAGGTATATTCTATCCCACATTTCTTCAGGCTTCTTTTTGTTGTCATTGTTATTATTACTGATGTTGAACTTCACCGAAGGCCTTTTCTACATTGAGGTGATGATGTGGTTTCTGTCCTTATATGTATTCAATGAAGAGCTCAGCCTTGCTTTTAATGATTAATGTATGTCAAACCAGCCTTGCTTCTCTGGAATGAAACCAGTCATGGTCTTATTAATTTGTTCCTGGTTTCAGTTTGCAAGAATTTAACGAATACCTTTTGTACCTATGTTCATTGAGGCTGTTTTCTTTCTTTCTTTCTTTTTTTTTATTATGTGCTTACCTGTTTTTGGTGTTAGGGGAAAGCTGGCTTCATACACTGAGTTTGATAGATTCCTTCCATTTCTGTTTTATAAAACAGTTTGAGAAATACTCATGCTATCTCTCTCTCTCTGGCTTTGCTTGTCAGGTGCCTTTATTTTTTTCTTCATTATGGTTGCTTAGCATGGATCTGTCTAAGTTGTTTTACCCATTCTTGATTTAAGAAGTAGATCATGTGCATGTAGGAATACATCTATCTTTTCTAGCTTTAAAAAAATATATATTTTCAAAGTATTCCCTAATTATTCTCTGGGTTTCATTGGGATCTGTTGTAGTCTCCAATTTTTTTAATATTCAATTTTGTTAATTTGGTCTCCCTCCCCCTCTTTTTGAATTTATGTGGATGCATCTGTTGAAGTGCGGGACACCTATCTATAGATTAGTAGGACGAGGTACTGAAACCATCCATTAGTATTGTGTCAGAGTGTATCTAATTTTTATGTCCACTAATGGTTTATAAAACTGGGAGTCTGGTTTGGAGTATATGTATTTACTATTGTTATATTTTCTTGATGAGTTATTCCATTTATTAGCAGGTAGTGACCTTTTACTTTTTTATTTCTTCTGATCAGTTTTGACTTGAAGTCTACTTTATCAACTGTCAGTCACTGCACAATGTCTGTTTTAAGCTTCACCCTGTATCTCTGTGGTGTAATGACACCAGTGAGGTGTGTTTTTTGGAAACAAAAGATAATTAGATCCCCCCACCCCACTCTTTAATCTGGCCACCTACTCTACATTTCTGTAGTATTGGCAGATTAGGCTCATTTATATCTAAGGGCATTATTATAATATGTCCAGTAATTCCTGTAGATGTGTGTGTGTGTGTGTGTGTGTGTGTGTGTGTGTGCATCCATACACATGGATGTGCCCATTTGTGTGTGCAGATAAAGGGGTCAGATGTCAGTTTTGGGTGTCTTCATCCATAAGCACTTTTACACGGGTGCCAGGAATTTCTCAGTAAGCACTTTATTCACTGAGCCATTTCCCAGTCTGGATCTCTGTGACTGTGTTGGTTATTTATTCAATTGATTGGATGCTTGTTGACTCTTTTCTCTCTCCAGTTACCTGCTAGTTCACCATCTTAGACATGATAGATTCCTACCCTTTCTTTGTTCTCTCCTCTTGTGAGTGTTTTTCCTTCCTGTGCCTTATGATGGAAACCGTTCTTCTTCCTTGGTATGTAGGTTTCCCCTAACAACCTTCTGAGGTGATGACTAGATGGCAATGCGGTGCTTTGATTTGTACCTGTCCTCTGTGGAGGATGCTTGGGTTGTTTTCAGTTGGAAGCCATCGCAGACAGTGCTCACGTGCTGCTCAGCATGTGTCCGTGAGCATTTCTGCCAAGTCTGTATACTCTGGGTGGAGCTTTGAGATCTTCGTGTGCTCAGCTCCCAGAAGACAGCTGCCCTGGCCATGTGGCCACTAGCAACAGACATTTTTGCCCTCACTTTTTCATTTTTTTTCATTTTTCATTTTGCCTTTTTTTTCATTTTTGCCAGCACTTGGCATTTTTTTTTTTTTTTTTTTTTTTTTTTTTTTTTTTTTTTTTTTTTTTTTTTTTTTTTTTTTTTTTTTTGCTTTTTCATTTTTACCAGTCTGGGTGTGTAGGATTCTCACAGTGTGGTTTTAGCTTCTCTCTGGCTGGTGACTGATAAACTCCAGTGACTTAAACTTGCTGCTATACCGTGAAGTACCTCTCCAGTAACTTTATTCACTATACAAACGGGGT
>CACVCL010030969.1:0-38943 GCA_902729485.2 Mus minutoides
TCCTTCTTCTTGATTTTCTTGTGTTTTGCAAATTGTACCTTGGGCATTCTAAGTTTCTGGGCTAAAATTCACTTATCAGTGGTATCAATTTCTTCTATCTTGTCTTCAATGTCTGAGATTCTGTCTTCTGGTTTTTAAATTCTGTTGGTGAGGCTTGTCTTTGAGCTTCTTATTTCAATTCATCATTTCCAGATTTCCATTTGTTTGGATTTTCTTTATTGACTCCATTTCTACTTTCAGGTCTTGAACTATTTTATTTATTTTTACTGTTTGTGTTTTTATAAGTTTTATTAATAGATTTATTTATTTCCTCTTTAACAACCTCTATTCATAAAGGCTATTTTAAGGTCCTTGTTTTGTGCTTTCGGTATGTTGCATTTTTTAGAGCCCTGCATTAGTAGTATGGTTGCTGTGCTCTAGTGGCGATATCTTGTCTTGGCTATTATTGTGTTTGACACTGACATCTCACCATGTGAATTTGTGATGATTGTAATTCTCAAAGCTGATATCTGGCCATGTCTTTGTTGAGTAGGAGTTGTGTTCCTTGTTTTCTGTTGCTCTTTCTTTGCTTTGGAGGATGCAGTGGCTGTCATTTTGTGTTTTGCCTAAAATTAGATGCTTCAGGAATCCTTCCAGATGTAGCTACTTGGGGTTCCAGGTACAAAGTGTTACTTGGCATTGGTACTGACACTTATGGGTGGGGATTGGCTAGAATGGGGTAAAGGAGTGCTGAAGGCCTACATAGAAGGGAAGATATCTGTGGGTACAACTAGGGTCTGCTGAATCCCCTTGAAATATGGTTCAAGAGTGAGGAGAGTTCACAGCTGCTACCAACCTGGGGTTGAAACTGTAGGATTGAATTTTGCGGAGTGGAGGGAAATTGAAGATTGCCTAAAACTTGCTTAGCTAGTCTACTTATTTCTCTGGAAAACTTAGTCTATGATCTCTCAGGGACAGCCTTCTGGAAAGGGAATGAGGGTGGAGGGTTAGAGGAGAAGATTTTCTGGAGAGGGAGGTTAGCTCACTATAGGTAGGGTTGAAACTGAGGTTGAATTTGGAGAAGAGGAAGAGGTGAAGATCTGCAGTTGCTCCTTGATTCTATTCTGAAAAATGTCTCCATCTTTTTTACCATAGGCCCATTTTGTCTTTTCCAGTAAGATACAAAATTAGACCAAGTGATCACAGCTAGAAGGATTTCTGAAGAATCTACTTTTAGGCAAAACACAGCCTCTGTATCCTCCAAAGAAAAGAATGGTCAACAGAAAACAAAGAACAAAACACTCAGCAAAGAAAAGATCATCTGATTTATTATTCTCTGTCTTCTGTTTGGGGAATAGAGTCTATTTACCTATTAAGGTGGTTTGTGGAATTTTGTGTTCATTTCTGTTATTTTGATGTCCATTATGAAAATTCATCACAAGTCATTTTTTTAAATATGGCTTTTCTATTGCAATAATTTTAAAGAAAATGGAAACACAGATAGTTTTGAATGCATTAAACTTTCTAGAATGTATGAAGGTTATCCTAATAAGGAGTCCTAGTATTAAGGGATACAGTGTCTCACCTGAATATCTCTTGTCACTAGGCAAGGCTTTAAGTGTCAAGAATGGGTTGCATTCAATTGATTTGGTGACCAAGGGGGTCTTATGTAAATGCCCTAAACAACCCAGGCAGTTGCTTGAAGCCCCTCCCTCAGCCACTTCAGGCTGAGAGCAGACCTGCTGCCTCTGAAGGCAAGCCACAGGAAGCTACATTCTCCAACTAAGGCTGGCTTCTTTTGTTGTGCTAATGCCTCATTGCTTCCTCGGAATGCTGCTACCTGTCTGCCTTGCCTCACCCACCTCCTGCTTCCAGCTGAGACATTCCACAGTGCTTGAGATTCCCGGCTACATTCTGGCTTCTGCCAACCGAATCCAGGCTCCTGCGTACAACTGACTGTGGATGAGGTCTACCCTCTTATAAGCCAAAAAGATTTCTAAATAAAGTAGAGATGCTTTGAACGGAGAGACTCTGTCTTGGTGTCCATTTTTCTCTCCCACCTAGTCTCTCTTTGCAGCCCCAGGGAATCTGGCTCATTTCTTGGGTATGTCATGGATGGCGTACCCCAACAGTTGCTTAGAGAAATGGTTGCTCTCCACAAATTGATATTGGGGCCCCATTGCCAAGGACAATATAACTTATGGAAATGGAAAAGTGGAGCTGGTATCTACATAGAACTGTCACCCCTACATTCTAGTCTCTTTAGTTAGGTACACTAGTGGCTACTGAAATAAAAAATATGGACACCAACCTAGCCACAAAAACTTTGACCTACAATCTGTCCTGTCTACAAAATATGCTGAAATAATAGCACTAAACTTGTGGGAGTAGACAACACATATACAATTTGTATGAAGGCCCACTCTACAAATAGGAACCCACACTTGGCACTGCTTGTATAACCAGGAATCAGAGACCTAGGATAAAGCTATTAGTCAAAAGAAAGAAAGAAAGAAAGAAAGAAAGAAAGAAAGAAAGAAAGAAAGAAAGAAAGACAGTGAAATGATTTCTAATGATATTCTGATAAACTCATAGGTTATCAGATATCATTAGAACAATTTCTTCCAGCAGCAGATAGGAATGGATGCAGAGACCCACAGCCACACATTACTTAGAGAGCAAGTCTAAATGGGAGGTCTCCATCAAATATTTCCAGACAGAGCTCAGGGAATCCTTCAGAAGAGGAAGCAGAAGGAATGTAAGTGCCAGAGAGGAAAGGGAACACCAGGAGAACAAGGATCCTTGAGAGAGTCCACTGGGAGAGCAAGGTTCTTTGAATCAACTAAGCAGGGCACATACCAGCTCATGGGAACTGATCCAACAAGCATGGGTCTTACATGGATCTCTACTGGGTCCACTGAATGTATTTTTCAGCTTTCAGATTAGTATTTTTATGGGACTCCTAACTGTGAAAATGAGACCTCAGTAAGGAGAGAATTTTCTTTTTATTCCCAATAGTCTTTCCTTCTGCTAACAGAAGGCCTCTCTTCCTATAAATAGCTCCATAGATATGAGTGGTATCAAAGGCATACCAGCTATCAGTGTAGATATTATGTCTCTTATCTTTTCTCAACACTAATGCCTTCTTAGATCTATTAATTCAGCTTTCTGTGCTTACATTTCTGCTGAGAGTGGCTCTACCCATACAACCTCAGTGTTTGACACTACCACTGTCCCAGCATATATCTGTCCATCATGAATGAAGCTAATACCATCAGTGACCTGTGTTGTGTCTGTATCCACCAAGGGGTATCTTGAAGATCTGGTCTGGTCCCCTGAATGTGGGCTAGGATGTTTGAACAGTCATGCAGCAACCCTTTGAGATCTGGATCAGGCAACAAGGTAGCTAGGTTCAAGGCAGTTGGGGCCTGAAAGAGTATCCTATGGGCTTGAGAGGAGAGACTGGTAATGAGTCATTCTGGCATTGGTCAGCCATTGATTGGGGAGTTGTTTAAGTCTCCCTTTGATAGCATAAGGTGTGGTGATGGTCAGACTCTGGCCCAATGAGAGTTTGTTAGCATCCTTGACCAGGAGGGCCAGCAATGATGTGCAACAAGGGGGCCATCCTCTGGCCACAGGGTCTAATTTCTTTGATAGGAAGGTCAGGGTCAGAGCCTAAGAGTCTGCATCAATACTCCTTTTCCTACCCCAGATCTCTTGTCCATGAAGAAGTGAAAGGACTTAGTTACATCTGGCAACCCCAAGGTGGGTGCAGAAATTAAGGCCTTCTTTAAGGCATCAAAGCTTTCTGATTTCCCTGTGTCCATACAAATTCTTAGGAGGCTCCTTGGTGGCTTCATATAGTGCTTTAGTTGTTTTCAAAGCCTAGTAGTATCCAAATTCTGCTGAATCCAGCAGACCCCAAGAATTCCCATACCTGGCAGGGCATCATGGGTATTGGGAGGCACAGGACAATTTCTTTCCTAGCCTCCGAGAGCCATCTCCATCCTTTTGAAAATATATACCATAGATAGGTCACCTGTGTTGGCAGAGTTGAGCTTTCATAGTGGAGGCACCATAGCCCAAATTTCCCAGGGCCTCCAAAAGGTTCTGGGTTCCCTTCAGGCATATTTACTTGGTCTCTGCTACCACCAGGAGGTCATCTACATACTACAAAAGGTTAGGGTACTGTATTCTTTTTTGTTGTTGTTTTTTTTTATTAGATATTTTCTTCATTTACATTTCAAATGCTATCCTGAAAGTCCCCTATACCCCTATACCCTCTATACTAGCTCAGATCTTCATGGAGGGTCTCATCAAAGATGGTAGGCAAGGACTTAAATCCCTGGAGCAGATGAGGCCAAGACAGTTGTCCACTTATTCCAAGCTCAGGATCATGCGATTTGAAGGCAAAGAGATCTTAGCTCTTAGGTTCCAAGTATAAACTGAAGAAAGAATCCTTTAAATCCAGCACCCTATACCATTGGCACTAAGGAGGAACAGCACTCAAGAGGGTACAGGGTTTAGGGACTGTTGGGTGAATATCCATAACCCATTTGTTTACCTCTCATAAGTCTTTGTTTGTTTGTTTGTTTGTTTTGTTTTTCGAGACAGGGTTTCTCTGTGTAGCCTTGGCTGTCCTGGAACTCACTTTGTAGACCAGGCTGGCCTCGAACTCAGAAATCCGCCTGCCTCTGCCTCCTGAGTGCTGGCTGGGATTAAAGGCATACACCACCACGCCCGGCTTCTCATAAGTCTTGTACAAGTCTATAGTTGTTAGTTCTAGACTTCTTGACTGACAAAAGGGGGGGGTTTCAGAATCCTCACACTTAATAGCCTACTGATATGGGTTATTATTCCTTAGCAATCAGAGACCCTGGGTACTGTTGGACCTGTACATGCTCAGCTGCTGGCTTGAGTTCAATCCAAATTAACTCCTCCTGTCTCTGCCCAAGTGTTGGAGAAACTATCTAAAGCCAAGTATTGATTTCATCCTCTGGGATGGGAGGGACTCAAACAACCAGTACTCCTCAGCTAGAGTGGTAGTCAGGACATGAATAGGCTTCCCATTTGAACCTAATAGTTTGGCTCTCTCTGGGGAGAAATGCAATTGTGCCCATTTTTGTCAACAAATCTCTCCCCAAGAGGAGGTATGGAAATTCAGGTACAACACTAATGAGTGGGTTACTCTGCCCCTACCCAAGTTCACTGGTTTTTGTTTGTTTGCTTGCTTGCTTGTTGGTTGGTTGGTTGGTTGGTTGGTTGTCCATGAGTATTGATTAATTCCTCTTTCCCTTGGACCCAGGATTTCTTTGAAGAAATTTTACCCTCAGGTTTATGTGCTTTGCCTCACCTTTTAGAGTTATCCTGGACTCTGGGAGGGGATCTGAACCCCAATGCCCCTATTTTTCATCCTCTAAGGCTAAGGTTTGGATAGGCTTCCTTCTCTCCCTTCTCCTCCTCTTTCTCCTACTCCTTCTCCTTCTTCTGGCATTTCCTGGCCCAGTACTCCTCCACCTTACAATAAGCACATTAGTTCTTTCTTAAGTGTGGGGCATTCTAGATACTTAGGGCACCCCCTTACCTCCTTCTTTAGAAGCTGTTTTAGGCATCTCCTATGATCTTCTGGCTTGGCTGTGATTGTATCTTTGCCAAGTCTTGAGTCTGTAGCTTCTGTCCTCTCATCTGTTTTTCCTCTGAAGTCTCTCTTCCATTAAATACTCTCTCTGCCACTATCACTAAGTCCCTCACACTCTTTTCTCCTATTCTTCAACCCTCTGTGCTTTTGGTTGATATCTGGTGCTGCCTGATTAATAAAAGCTAGAGCTACTGCTGCTTTTGCTTCTGGTGAGTCAGGGTCCATGTGGGTATATTGTTGGAATGCCTCCATGATCCTCTCTAAGAAAGCTGCAGGACTCTTATTATCTCCCTACCTAATGTCATACACTTTGGCCAGATTTGTGGGCCATCTGCCTTGAGGTCTTCAGCAGAGCCTGATAGTAAACCAAGAGCCTCCTCTTACCTTCAACAGGGTTAAAGTCCCAGTCTGGATGAGTTAGGGAGAAGTAAGCATCAATAGCTAACTGCTTGGTTATTGGTGGGTCCTCTGTGGGGCCAGGAACCAATTTCCTGGCCTCTTTCTGGATTCTCTCCCTCTCTTTCCACATCTACTTTATTTAACCCCTCAGGCAGAACAGTAGTTGCCACAGGCAGCTCCATCACAGGTGGGGAGGCAGGAGACCTGCTGCAGGGAGACAAAGCTGAAGCCAATGTGGGCTGCCTCCAGAGCCAGTGTCTGTCCTCCTTTCTTTGTGGTGAAGAAAAACTGAAAAAAAAAAATGTTGAGAATCATCCCAAGTGTGCTGGTAGGTGAAGAGGATTGTTTCTAAGAGATTGAGCAGATCTCTGAGGTTGTCTGAGAGGGAGAATTCTGAGTTCTCCAGTTATAAAGGTCACTGGTGGCAAAGGGCCAATGGTGATAAGGTTGGTTCCCTTGGTCATCCCACAGTTCACTTACACACCTCAATGAAGGAGGACAGACACTGTCTCCTGGTCCCACTTGGCCACCCTCCTAGTATGTCTAACTTAACTGCATCCTGGCGGCAGATACAGATTCAAGGCTGCTTTTCAGAACATAATTACAGATGTGGTACTACTCAGAGTTAACGAACAAAGAACGGCATAGACTGCAGTACCATACAGACACTCGGTACACAAACCGCCAGCATAGACCAGGACACTGTGTGAAACCAAACTGCTGCGCAGCACAGATCATATGAACAGACATAGCTTGCCGGCAGACAGGAAGCTCTTAACACAGATTTAGAGTACAGACAGACAGGAAAAAGCTACACAAACACCCATATAGACAGACCTAGACTATATTTGCCAGCATCTAAACCCTCCAGATCGGTATTCCTGGAAGCCATAGGCAACTCACCAGCAGATGTACAAAATGTTGTACCAAAGAAGTGCTCATGAACCCTGAAAGCCCAATTATGAGCCAACCAATCACACTAACTCACCACCGACCCACAGGAAGGTTCCAGTGGAGAAAAAAAGCCCAACACTCGCTGAGACAAGGTTTTACAGAGAAATGGCAAGCGAGGGCTGAATGTTTCTAGCCTGGAAAGTATCTAATTGGGGTGCATCTGGGGCCTTTACCATAAATGGCTGGTTCTGGGAGCCAAACCCTAAACTTCACTTCTGTTTTCCTCCTAATTGGTGGTTGTTAGACAGGGGCAGGCTTGTAACAAATGAGGTTCAGATTTGTTGAGGAATAACTTGGAAACGGGTGTTAAACACTGAATTTGCTGGAGGAAGAACCTGGAGACACGGGTTTTGTTGGGTGGAACCGGGAAACTGGAGCTAGGTACTGGTCTGTTAGTTTGCTTGAGTTTAAACTTAGGTCAGGTTTTCTAAGATTGAGTCTGAACCCCCAAAATTTAATCTCTCAAGAGACTCTCTTGTGCCTGCTCTTAGCATTCTGTTTCTTCTGATATCATATCAAATTTGATTCGATGGTTTTGACTGGAAAAATAATCGTGTGAAAATAGCAGTTAATCTAGAAAGATAAATGAGACTAGAAAAGGGAAAATACAGACAAAAGAAAACAAAAGATACAAGACAAGAAGATGAGGTATTTCTGTCTAAAATAAAGAAGAAAAGGCAGTAAAGAACTACAACTGGACAATCTAAAGCAATCCCAGTTATCTGGCATCTGACACAGGGCTTCCAACTGCAGGTCGGTCTGTACCCTTAGAGAAAAACTATCAAGGAGAAAGAGAAAGGGAACAGGAACGTAGATGAGTCTGGTCTGGTAAGCAGACATTAGACATTAAAGGAGGACAATGTAGAAGTGAAAGGACAAGAGTTGTGTAGCAGCTATGTCTTGTTTCTAGCTGGACTTTCACAGCTTCAGTACCTGGAGTTTGCCAATGTTATCCCGTAGCCATTGCCTCTATGGTTGTTGCTTTCTTCCAATGCCTTGACTAGCACAGCATATAGCTCTGCCTCGGGATGTTTTAGTTATATCTTTTAAAGTTTGCTGCACTGAAAACAAAGTTGAAAGTAAAAGCTAATTGATGCTTTACCAAGATTGTGTAGAACTACTATTTAGGAGCAGCCCTACCTGTGGGAACTTTCAGGAGTGATGGAAATGCCCTGTATTCTCTGCCATCAATTGATACCCAACAGCAGTAAGCAATCATTGAACTTGAACTGTAGATGTTGTGGCTACTACAACTTAAACTCTGCATGTTTTGTTTTATTTTATTTCATTTGAAAATGACATTGCAGACAAGGAGTAGTGTTAACCTTTCCTACCACAGCCATGATTGTATTTGAGTTACAATGGTACTGCTTATGTTAATATGTTCACCACAGCCATGGTTGTAGCCAATTGTAAATTAAAAATATAAGGGAAAACCTGTTTCTTCACTAAAAAATGTACAGATAATCTTCTTGTCATTACCTAATAAATACAATATAATCATTGTTTTCATTATATTAGGTATTATAGGTAATCTGGAAATGAGTAAGTATATGTATAACAATATGCATAGTTTCTGTGCAAATATAAAGCCATTTCATAAAGAAACTTCAAGCCGGGTGTGATGGCGCATGCCTTTAATCCCAGCACTCGGGAGGCAGAGGCAGGCGGATTTCTGAGTTCGAGGCCAGCCTGGTCTACAGAGTGAGTTCCAGGACAGCCAGGGCTATACAGAGAAACCTTGTCTAGAAAAACCAAAAAAAAAAAAAAAAAAAAGAAACTTCAGCATTTACACCTACAGAGCAGTAGAATTAATATATATGTATATATTATATTAATAAGCATTGACTGAGAAGCTGTTTTACTGTTTTCTAGATTTGTGAAGTAAAGTTTCTATTAGCTTATCCCAAAATGACAATAAAAATAGATTCAGTTATACAGATTACATTTGGAGCTTAACAAAATGCCCATGTTAGTTGTTTCACATCTGCCTCCATAGCTGGCACTGAGTAACTATTATTTAAGGATGGGGTAAGTGTCATCATAGAGTTTCAGGGGGCATAGAAAGATGGAGATAGGTGATAAGTTAATTTATGGAAGAAATGGGATGCATTGGCCATCTTGGGTGGCACTAGGGATGGAAAGATCTTGTACCTCTCTGGTCTAAGGAGAGGATATTTGGTCTAAACAGCCTTATGGAGACAGTAGTGTTCATTGATGATGAGGAGTCCTGACCACTTTGTGAATCTAAGAAAGGACACTGTAGGTGCAATTAATATGTCCAACTGAATCAAGATAAACTTCACTGCATCTGCCATGCTGGTCCACAATTACTGAACAAAGGATGACTTCCCTCTATGACAAAAAAACAAAACAAAACAAAACAAAACAAAACAAAACAAAACAAAAACCTAAGGTTAATGTATAGCAAGAGTTAGAACCTATTATGTCTAAGGGTCAAAGCCCACAATGTCTATGTCAGGAAAACCTCAGGAAGCAAACTTCTATGGCAGACGTAAGCGGAGCTAAGGCAGAGCTAAGCAGCCATATATAAAGAAAATCATGGCTAAACTTTGCAGGAATTCTGCACAGGATTTAGGCCAAGACTACTTCTCGTGTTTGAATATAATGAAGGACTGGCTCATGGTGTGTGTTATGATCTTCCACTCAAAATCCCAGAGTATCTTCTGTAGACCTGGGGACAGGATACAAATTTGGGGAATTTGGGCCAGGCAAGGAGCCTGTGCTGTCTGATATTTGAGTTACAATGGTACTGCTTATGTTAAGAGTCAAAAAAAGTACATTAACAGCACATTAAGGTAGAAAGCTACATGCGAAACACAGCTAATACTGGAAAACTACATTACTGAGAAATGGAAGAAAAAAATTGCCTAGTAGCTTTAAATGAGTCCAATGAGCCAAAACAGAAAGCATTGGTTTCTACCAGCTTTACTGGGGTACCAGCTGACAAAGGAAAGCTATGGAAAGGGCCATCTTCATTGTTTCAGACATGCCACAAAGAATGAGTTCAGAGAAGAGCCAATAAACTAATAAATGACAAATCAGGGCCTATGCCAGCCATACCACCAACCACCCGCATCAATGACACACCAGAAGCATTGCCTGAGCATCTGAGGTGGTCAGGTCAGAGCAAAGGATATCCAGGTTCTCAGCCTTCTTAGGCAAACAATTGAAAATAAGGGTTCACACCAATTTCAAGGTGTGAAATCAAGTACTCAAAGTGGCTTTACTCATAGGCAAAACCATAGTGTGATTATGAAGGGAGACAGTGTGAAGACTGACAGCTCATCTCACAGACCTCAAGGACCTTCATTCCATAGGGTTCAAGAGAAGTAGTTTGGTAACTAGGAAGTATAGTGAATATGGTTCTCGGTCTTTACTGAAAGATTAGCTCATATATTCACTTTCCCCTCCCCATAACACATCCAAATTTAGTCATATGCATGTCCAGATATGCATAGGCATGAGATGGTAAATAATATAGTCTCCTTAAAGAGTACTAAGAGACACAATTATTCATTATTCCTCATGCACCCAGACTGGACTGACCTTCTATTCTTCATGCCCAGATACATTACCAGTGCACATGAATAGAAACTGTCTAAATTTAATTTTCTCTGGGGCCGAGGACACTTACACTATAGCTTAGAGATAGTGTACATGTAGCCCAACTCAGGTGAGAGGTCAAGGTGGTTCTGATGTTTTGAAGTGCATGGTTTGTGTGGGCACATATCTGCAGGTAAAGGGCAAGGCTTCCAGGTGCATTATTACCAGGGTGTGTGTGCATAAACCTAAATCAAATATGCCCCCAGGGTACTAAACTACTTCATTTATGTGACTTCATTAGGTGGTCATCATCAGGGCACTACCCTGACCACTTCCTAAATCAGCCAGTCAATGCCCTAAGATATACAGCCTGCTTTTGAAAGAAGACCAGCCTTGGAATGTGTACTGTGACTAACTTGACTAACTTCAGAGAATCTTATAAAATACATCTTACACGAGGGAATGGTAGTTGAGTGTCCCTGTGGAAAAAACAGCTCAAAGCCTGGATCTGGGGAATGTTTTCAGCAATGAGAATTACCAGGATCCTGACCTTACATAAATTCATTATGTAAACAGAGATAAAGTGCTAGAGGCAGGAACACTTCAGGCAAGCAGTGAGAGTCATACCCTTGAACTCTAAGTTCATTATCCAGCAGAGGAAAAACACCTTGCATAAATCATTACCAACCAGTGCTTGCTGCACTAGACAGGTCCTCTGTGTATAAAGTCCCCAGGGTCTCACCTACCTTGGAGTAGGAATGTTCCACTCAGACCAGAATAAGGGGAGACTAAAAAGAATCCATCTGGCACGCCAACAAAGTAAATGAGGAACAAGGCATCCGAGAAATTAGTGTCAGCCTAGAAGCAGAACTACTGAAATCTCCAGAAAGTGGAAAAGAAGCCTTCCACAAGAAGTCACAGACAGGTAATAAGAACTCTCAATCAGGTGATATTGAAAATTAAGCTTCTTTTGATGGAAACGCCATAGATTTCACTCATGACAAAGGTAAAGAGATGGAGAGTGGTGGGGAGAGCCTAAGGTGACATCGTCGGGCTTTATTTCAGGTAGTCACTGAAGACGCAAAGTGGAAGATTATAGGAAGCAAACGAAGCTGCAGAGACACGTCAGAGCCCTGCAGAGATTCAATGCAAACTGCCTTTGAGTGTGGGGGAGGAAGGAAACAGAATTTTTCAAGTCTGAGATCTATAAACAAGTGTTCTACGCCCCTTGCATTTGAGAGTTGGGCATTAATATTGCATTATTCAGCTGAGTTTCCAGAGGTCTATCATGAAGTCAGAGATCAGGATTTGGTCTTGGGTCACTGCCCTCAAGCGGCACGCGCTTAGTGTCTGATTCTAAAAACCGCACCCTAGGATTTGGGTTTCTTCGTCTCAGAGTCACTCACTGGTTTGGGAGGCTTCAGCGTTAACCTGCTTTGTGGAGCAGAGTTCAAGCACAGTGAACAGAGCCGGCATTCAAGAATTCAGTTTGGAACTAGTGAGGGCAGTTACTCCACTTGGATCGCAGGACTTCTAAACTTTTCTGCAATGCTGCCACCTACTGTCCTGTTTAAAGCTGAACACAGGCAAAGCCACTCCCGCTGCTACAGAACAACTGCTGGCTACGAGGGAAAGGAAGTAATTTTTCCTGAGCTAGGAAGAGATTGCATCAACTTGAACTTGAAGAATAAGAGTGATCTGTCTCAACTGTTAACTAGAGCTGCATTTTAAAGTCAGGCTAAAACCTGAAAGAGAAAAGGCTTTAAAAAATCGCAGCGATTGGAACAGAAATCATACCTCATACACTCAGAACACACCAAAAAGTGACCAGGTTCTTTCAGTCTCTACGGACACAAAATATGGCCTCTGAGTTCGCTTCTTGAGAGAAGGGGCGGGTGGGAGAGGGAGAAGGACACAGAGAGAGAGAGAGAGACAAAGAGACAGAGAGAGACATAGAGAGAGGAGTGAATGTGTGTGTGTGTTTGTGTGTGTGTGTATGAATATATATATGAATATATAGTCATATATGCAACCCCAGAGCCAGTCAGATACCTCACCCCAACCCCCACCCACCATCAGGGCCCTTCCCTTGGAGGGCCAGCCTGGTGGGGAAGCAGTTTGTCTAAGGACCAACTAATGAATGAAGTGCGAGTTTTCCTCTCACTCCATAGACAAGGACAGGACCATAGGTGTGCCATTTAGAATAGAGGCAGGCATAGGCCAGCAGAGACCCCTGCAGGGTAGAATATGCCAAGCCCTCTGCACTGTCTGGAAAAGCCTACCTGAGAGTCTAACACTGCCATCTAAGAGAAAGATCCTCTTTGTTTTAAATTGCCCTAGACCTGCCTTCAGAAGAATTCTTCCTTGTTTAACCAGCTTCATTACCTTAACTGTTATCTGGCACTATTTCATTGGCTAATAATTTCTTTCATAATTCCAGATAAATCTCAGAGTTTCTGACTCATTTACTTCAAAACTGATCTACTTATCTATCACCACACCAAAGTATTTTCCCAGAACATAAAATCGACCTTGTCAACCCTTCATTTTTTTTTTATTTGCTTTCTCAGTACTTACCTACATCAGCTTCAGAAAGAAGAAAACAAAAATAAAGAAACATTATTTTAACCATTGCCATTAAGTTTTGTTATAGTAAGACTATAGCTCAAAAACTTTTATTTCATTTCCTTATTCTTGCTTTTTGTGCTCCCAATGCTTTGGAATTTGCAACCATTTGAGCATTAAAGCCTCTTGAAAATTACCTATATATTTTGAGTTCTTTTCTGTCTTTGAGAATTATGCCAATACAGCCCAGTGTAGCAGATAATATATTCACATCTCAACATCTTCAATTACTTTTACTACAGTTGATGATCCATGAGTTTCACACTCTCTCTCCAAGGATATTACAGACAATAATTGCACTGAAGTATTTCCAAGATATAGCATAGCTCATCATCTGCCTTGCCAATCACTACCCAACCTAAAATCAATATCAAATGTAAGATTCTATAGCTAAAATTATTCCTTCTTGAGAGACTAATTCTTGTACCAGTCCTGATAGTCTATTTTGTTCCAGTTCTCAAATTTTGACACAGAGATGTTTCTGTCTTCTTCATGTAGCAAGTTAGAGCAGTCTGGCTTGCCATCAAGTCATGACTGTGGCTAGCCAGTCTCATTTCTTTGTAATATCTTCATACTCATCACCCAGTCTCCAAAGAATTGCCACCAAAGAAGATCAGAGATATCAATGAAGTCCTTTTGGTGATGATTTCTAGTACCAATCATGTTTCTTGTTAATGCAGCAGCCTTTTCTGAGTGCCTGCTAACTGTTAGGTAGAAACCAAGCAAGGAGTCAAGACATGGCAGGAACACAAATTATTTCATTCCCAGCTCTTGTGCTTTTTCACTGTATTAGGTGAGATAAATGTGTGACAGATAACACATTTTCACAATTGATTACTGTGGTAAATAAGATGCATAGTAAGTACAGGACAGTGTAATACAAGCACAGACCTAGCTTGGGGTGAATAGAGGCTGTACAGCTTGACATTTGGACCAAGGAGACAAAGAGAAGAACAAGAGGAAGAAGCATTCAAATCCCTGGTTTTACATAAGGGTAGGGGAGAGTGCCACCCATAATGAATGTTGTGACTGCCAACAGCAGTCTTGGTTGAGAAGATCATGTATTTGTTTAAGGATACACTGAAACCACAGTTCACATGAGATCTTTGTGTGGAGATGTCAAGTAGACAGTGAGAACTAAGCTTATTGTAGAGCAGTGCCATATGCCATAATGAGATATATGTATATAAACATACATATTTCTTTTGGCTTGCACTGTTACTTTAGAAGACATCTTAAAAGTATTGTATTCCTTCCACAATATATACTTTATTGACTGCTGTAGATAATGAATGTTCTACCTCCCATGACCATGTAGTTATATTTATAAAATATCTTTATATATTTTATATAAATATTTTCATTTACTCCCCAGAGTGGCACTATTGGGAGCTCATATACCTTTTGAGAGTTAGCTCTAGAAGATATCTTTAGATCATTTAAGGTGAACACTCAAGGGGCTGGTGAGATGGCTCAGCAGCTAAGAGCACCCGACTGCTCTTCCGAAGGTGATAAGTTCAAATCCCAGCATCCACATGGTGGCTCACAACCATCCGTAACGAGATCTGGCGCCCTCTTCTGGAGTTTCTGAAGACAGCTACAGTGTACTTACATATAATAAATAAAATAAATCTTTAAAAAAAAAAAAAGGTGAACACTCAAAATATATATAATAGCCAGAAGCTGGAAAGAACCCAGATGTCCCTCAACAGAGGAATGGATACAGAAAATGTGGTACATTTACACAATGGAGTACTATTCTGCTATTAAAAAAATGAATTTATGAAATTCTTGGGCAAATGGATGTATCTGGAGGACATAATCCTTAGTGAGGTAACCCAATCACAAAAGAAGTCATTGGATATGTGCTCACTGATAAATGGATATTAGCCCAGAAACTTAGAATACCCAAGATACGATCTGCAAAACACAAGAAAATCAAGAAGGAAGACCAGCGCGTGGATACTTCATTCCTCCTTTGAATAGGAAACAAAATACCCATGAAAGGAGTTACAGAGACAAAGTTTAGAGCTAAGATGAAAGGATGGACCATACAGAGACTAACCCACCGGGGGATCCATCCCATAATCAGTCACTAAACTCAGTCACTATTGCATAGGGCAGCAAGTGTTTACTGAAGGGACCCTGATATAGCTGTCTCGTACAGAAGTGGATGCTCACAGTCATCTATAAGATGGAGCACGGGGCCCACATTGGAGAAGCTAGAGATAGAACCCCAGGAGCTGAAGGGGTCTGCAATCCTAGAAGAGGAACAACAATATGAACTAACCAGAACCCTCAGAACTGGTGTCTCTAGCTCCATATGTAGCAGAAGATGGCCTAGTTGGCCATCATTGGGAGGAGAGGCCCCTTGGTATTGCAATCTTTATATGCACCCATACAGGGGAACACCAGGGCCAAGAAGTGGGAGTGGGTGGGCAGGAGAACAGGGTGGTGGGAGGGGGAAGGGAACTTTTGGGATAGTATTTGAAATGTAAATTAAGAAAAGATCTAATAAAAAATTGAAAAAAAAGCCATTATATGGTATTAGTGCTCTCTCTCTCTCTCTCTCTCTCTCTCTCTCTCTCTCTCTCTCTCTCATCCTGGCATTAAGTGAATGATTTTGTTTTATCTTATTGCCACTATGACATGCTCTCTTGTCCAGGGATGAAAACAACTATCATAGTCTAAATTCTCAAATCTGAGTCAAAATAAATGCTTGCTCTTCATAGAGCTGATTGCCTTAATAGTTTTAGAATGAGTGTCAGATGATCCCTAGACAATAAGAAACCATGGAAGTTGGTCATGGAAAAGGAAGCAAACACTTCTAATGTCAGCAGCTACAGATAGCCCTGTGGTTGCCAGGCTCTGAACTCAATAGCCTTTCAATAAACTTATCAGTCCATGCAGCTCTTGTTCCAGGAAGAAATCAGTCATCACAAAAGCCCTGGGATTCATCAATCGTTCTTTACCTCACCAACCATTCTTTTATAACCTCATACTCCAGCACACATGAATGTTTTTGTTTCACACTCTTCGAGCCCGCCATTCCATAAGAGTTTTTCCTTCTCTTGCTGTCTAGTGAATTTGCATACCGAGTGTTCTTTCTCTTGATTCTGTGGGCATCATCCTTCATAGTCCCTGAGGTCTAATCATGGATGACAGAAACAAGGCAATAGTTTGTTCTAGAAAAAGTTTACTCATTGACAAAACAACTCCTTGCAACAAACAGAGCAGTACAGAAAACCACAACTGATCAAATCACAAAGCAACGAAGCTCAGTCCCAAGATAATCTGCCACATGACTCCTGCACCTAAGGCTTACAGATCATTGCTCAGAATTAAATTTAAATGAGAGCATTCTTGTTGCCAGCCAATTGATTTGTGACAAATATTGAATTATTGAAATATCACCAAGAAAGCCTTGCCAATTTTGACTGTCACTTTACATATCTAATATGCCCATAATGGCATGGCTAAAAGCAACATGAAAAGCATTGACCACTTAGTATTGTCATGTATTGTCTTCCCATGTTGTAGAAGACAGGGCTAATTCTTCTGTGCTATTCTGCATTGTTTACTCAGCCCCTTAGGAAGCAAAGTACTGGTCTCAAATTCAGCTTCATTTTACCTTAACCATGTAGTTAAAATGCTTAAGAAATTAATGTTTATTGTAGGTCTTTAATATGACTACATTAGTAGTAGTGCATTTATTTTAATTCAGTTCATTACTAAAGCATAGAAATCTGTGTCTGAAAACCTCAGAACATTATTTGAAATGACTCTTCATATGAATGAAAATCTACCAAAAAAAATGTAAGAAAGAAAGAAAGAAAAGAAAAGAAAAGAAAAGAAAAGAAAAGAAAAGAAAAGAAAACCAGTTGAAGGTCATCATGCAAGGGGATGACTGTGCTGCAACAATTAAGAACAGGCATCTATTTTAATTTTTCAGGTGTGTGCTGATGAGGTGAGTTGGAACTGTTTAATTGCTAATCTCTCAAAGGAAGGAACACACCATGTTAATTAAATGCAGTGATGATAGAAAATGTGGAGGTGGATTAATCACTTCTAATGACAGAACAATTTTCCTTAAAAGTGAGTTTTACAAATAAGAAGTAAATTAACCAAAAGAGAACTCTGTTCTTAGAAAAATGCACACACACACACACACACACACACACACACACACACACACACACAGCCAAAATCCTCCTGCTGTTTAGATTAGAGTATGTTATGCTTTTAAAGTTGTTATTTTAAAGGCACAATAATCAGTAAAGTCCAGCATCTAAATCTCTCCCCTTGAACTAAGACAAACCAAGCATCTGCTATGTGCATATAAAACCCTGGCTTGGAGTAAGTGGACCTCTTTACCTTGTATTTTAAGTCCACTTATGTTGCTATGTGGCCTTTTATATCAATTATAAGAAATCAAATCACTTTTCTCTGGTACCTACATAATGTAACATATGAAACATTTTAAAGAAATAGGAATTCAGGGTTAGCATTTTCTTAACTGAAAATGCATTAGAAGAACACACACACACATCCAGAAAGCCTGTGAGTGTTGATTTACAAATGTAGAAGATGATCTTATGCAAACTACAAATTACAAAGATTATATAATGAAGCCCTAAAGATGAAAATATCTGATATTGGCTAATATCTCAGACTAAATATTGTAGTATGGAAAACTGCAGTTGGTGTTGATTCTCAGCAAGGTGGGCACAGAAGTGGGATACCTACAGGAGAGTAAGCAGGGACCAGGAGGTACGGTTCCTATATGAGAAAGGAGTCTTACTGTGTTCTTCTGTCACGTTAAAAATCAAGATTCATCATCACCAGTCTATCTCATATAACTGTGGCACCCAGCATTTTAATCATAACACTTCAACCCTGGCCCTCCAAGTACATAAAAGCAAAATTGGCCCCCAAATGAAACATTGGTCAATACCATGAGCACTAACTGCCCATCACTAAAACGAAAACTCTATTTTATTTGATAATTTTCTCCTGAAGCTTAGAGCTCTTGAAGATATGTTAATGTTTAAAATATCCACAGCATTTGTATTAATTATTTTCTCTTTATTGTCACAAAATACATGACAAATATTGCATCAGAATAGAAGAATATATTTTGGCATAAGAGGATATTTCCCTGTCATGGCAAGGAAAGTATGCTGGTGAAAGTCACTAGAGTTATTGGAGCAGAAGCAAAAGACACCTGGTCACATAGCTCACACTGTCACATAGCAATGACAGATGAATGCCCAGGCTCCACCTGCTTTCTCTTAGGTTTTAGTCTGGATTATAGATTGTGGTGTGATGCTCCTAGTTAAACCTCTCTGTAAGCACTCACAAACAAGCCAGTTGTCTTTCCCAGGAGATTTTATGCTGTCGTGTTAACAATCAAGATTAACTATCACACATCTGCCCCTTATAAACTTGACAAACAACTTTTAAAACAGAGAATTCGACCTGTGGCCTTCAAAGTGAATTTAATTCATCCATAAAAGTCCTCCAAACAGTAATAACTCTATTTGAAATCCCAACATCTCTCCTGACACTCAAGAGAAATTCCTAACTTTGAGTCAATTTAAAATTAAGAAAAAATACATACGTGCATCCAATATACACTGGCATAGATCAAACTTTCCCAAACTTTCCCTTATTCCAAAATAAGGAATAGCTGGGAAATATTGAACTGAAGAAACTGCTAACCCAGTGAGGCCAGTACCATACCTTGAAGCTCCATGTTCAGTGTCTAGGAAACTGCAACGGCATCAAATGCACCAATGAGCTTAGGGAGCCCATCTTTCTGTTCTCTCACCTCATAAAGTACATTTAGGTGGCTTCTAACTTGGGCTGGTTCTACTGTACACTGAGAGTTCCTCAGTGGATGTGAAGTCATGATCCTGGTATCTTCATCGTGCTGGGGTCTCCAGTGCAACTTTGCACCTCACCATCACACAATCGAATAGCCTCGCAGGGTCTCCTTGAAAGAGACTTGACCCTGCTGCTTATTTTCAGGCCTTAGCAGATTTCCAGAACCTTGATGCAAACTTCTATAGTCCAAAATCTCTTATACTTTTATGCTTCTAAAATAAAATAAGATAAAATAAAATAAAATAAAATAATTTTGTGGATTGTTCAATCAAGTTCAGTAGTGGCTTCAAGATATCTTTTTCTAACACAGCTTTAATGGCCTGTGTGCCTTAACAGGAAAACCTGCAAAAACGCTTCCCTGGGAGGTGATTCTTTGCACAGAGTCCTTTCAGTGGCACCCTCAATTTGGAGTCTTTCTGTTCTAGAGTTTCAATAGTTAGAGCTGTCCACTGGTAGAGTCTTATCCCAGTAAAAGAGGTTCCTTTTTCAATGACAGTAATCTCTTAACAACCTAACAGTTGTTCTGTATGCACCTACTTTGTCTGCATCTTTAAACTTTCACAACTCATTTTTTTTAACCTATCATACATTTTCATATTACTCTGTTCTTTCTCAGTATAGAACTAGAAGCAGTGAATACTTCATGTCACATCCTGGATGTTATGATGTCTTGTGTTTCCTCTAATAAGTTACTTAGGGATGGTTTTGAATATTCCCTTACCCATATTTCAGGATACAGGTAGAATTTAGACAGATTTTATTCCAGAATATAATCCTGATGGCCTATGACCCACCTAACTCAGTCTTTGTTACCTCTGAAAGCTCTATTGTCTGGATTTTTCTCTTGGAATTCTGATTTCACTTACTTTTTTAATAATGTCCCACTAATCTTTGTTTGCAATGTTCTAGGGCATTGCTAGCCTGCAACTCCAAATACTTTCATACTCTTCCCAAAAATAAGTTCTACAGACCCATGAACTGTATGGTTAATCTTATCACAGCAACATCCCCACTCCTAGGCACCAAATCTCTGTACTAATGACTATTTGACATTTTGTCACAGCAAAATATGTAAAGAAGGAAGGGTGTTTGGGGTTCATAGTTTGAGAGTATAGTCCTTTGTCATGGGAATGTCCTGGAAGTGAGAGAGGATGGAACCATTATTAAAGGCACATGAGACAGATTGTCACGTTGTGTCCATAGTTAGAAAGAAGAGAGATGAAGTCTGGCGCACTACTCACCTTTCCCATTTTATTCAGTCTGGGACCCCTGCCTATGGTATGGTGATAACCATATACACAGTGGGTTTACTTCTACCTCAGTTGAACCTCTTTGGGAAACAGCTAAAAATCCAAATTTGTGTTTTCTAGATACTTCTGAATCTTGTCAAATTGGCAATCAAGATTAAACATCATAGCAACCTAAACAGCAAGCCAAAAGCAGTTGAGATATCTGAGCTTGTTTGTAAATGTACGCTATGCTTTTAACCAGAACAGCAGGTGTTCACAAACTCCACTGTTTCTGCCACACTCCAATATGTGATTCCTCCATTGACACATTCTTCTGATACTTTACTGCTGCATGGTTGAAAGAAAAAGAGAGACATTGGTACCTCCTTTCCCATTTCCTTTTTATCCTCTCTAGCAAAATAGTTAACTTGCACTGAGCAGTAATAAAAGACAGAAAGAACATTGTAAGTATCTCTGGATGGTCACATTTAATAGGATGGAAATCCCCTCCCCCAGACTTTTGAAGTAGAATAAATTCTGGATAATCTGTAAGTTAAGAGGTCTGCTGGCTGTCATGCCTCTGCCCACTCACCACAGATGTGCCTCTGTCATCGGGTGGCTCACCTGAATCTCTCTGGCGTCCAAACTTATGAAGAAATGCAAAATGTTCATGTCCCCTAAAAATTCTGCACAATGATTCTAAATACCAGAACACAGTGTCACAGTATGAGGTGTGGAGCCCTTTTGAAGGTGGGGCCCCTCTTGAGGTCAGGCTTCCTGCCAATGCAGAAGTTTCACACTTAAAAAGTAGCCATTAAAAAGAGAATTAATAATGAGACAAGGCATAAAGTGGCAAAATTCCACTTCCGTTCTTTCTTCCCAGAGACCCACACAGATCAAAGATTAAACTGGTATTAGGTGAAGTAAAAACAAGCATACACAAGTTTCTCATGGCTCTGGAGCCTTCTCAGTGAATTAAAGCACAAAGAAGGAGTGGCCTCAATAACTTACACAAATCAGTGTACTATGAAACTTCCCACAGCAAGAGAAGAATGGAGGGTAGTCAGTTCAGTAAAAAAGTGAGTCTAGAAAGGCTTGAATTCATTTTGAAAGGCTTGTTTATAATGATTTCTTTGGTTTAACTTTAAATGTCATTCATATGAATGCTACTTTATAGAGTGGCTGCCTTTCATGTGGAAACCTTGTCTCCTGCTTTTAGTTATAACACAACTGCATAGTTTGTATGTTATGCTCTCAACTTCTTCAGTTCCACCTTGTAAGTTATGATTCTTACAAGCCAGAATATAATGATTCTTTGTAAGAATTTCCACCAAACATTGGAGTTTTCTCATTTTTCTATTTGTGCAGTAGTTTGATAAGACAAGCTTTAGGGCAGACAAAGATTGAACCACTACATTTTGAGATACTCCTGGTTTAGCTTTTATTAAATGTCTACTCCAAACTAAAAATTGCATGGAATGTTGCCTGTCAGCCTATCCTGCAACCTTGACCTGCAAAAACATTACCTCCAACTCCTACACAGTTGCTTTCTTTAGCATCAATCTACTTGCACAGGAATGACTACCTGGTTAAAATAAGTCAGATTACAAAACGATAGGATGCCTTATTTTTATAAAAGCTAGAAAGAAAATTCTCATGCACCCAGAAGTTTATTTTATTGTATTTTATATATTTCCTATATAGAGTTGGTATTGTTGTAATGCAAAACAGTGCTTTTTAAAAATACAAAAGTAACAAGGTCCCTGTAACACTATTACTGACTCTTTCCCATCTCTACATTATGATGCTTGTCTTGTTTGTGTTTATAAACATACAACAGTGTTCAATAGCAAGATTCAAGAACAATTTAAAGGCATTTTCTTTTTTATTTATTTTTTGAACCTGGAAATTAGCACGTAATGATAAGATGTACTTGAATACAGAACAGACTAGAAAAAAAAAAGAGAACAAATACATTTCTTATAAGAAAAGCTGGGAAGCCGGGCATGGTGGCGCACGCCTTTAATCCCAGCACTCAGGAGGCAGAGGCAGGTGGATTTCTGAGTTCGAGGCCAGCCTGGTCTACAAAGTGAGTTCCAGGACAGCCAGGGCTACACAGAGAAACCCTGTCTCGAAAAACCAAAAAAAAAAAAAAAAAAAGAAAAGCTGGGATAAAACTCAAAGACAAAAATCATTCAGTCCTTTACCTCAGGTACAGGAAGAACTCAATAAGTATGGATGAAATTACTTTAAGGGTTCCATGATTTTTCCTCCTTAGGCATCTGGGTAGTTACACACGCACTTCCTAACACAGTAAAGTTGAAAACAAAAAGGGTAGTATTCTATTTCCTTCTTTCCACCTTCATATCTATAAGATTTTTTATTTATATTTTCTTTGGAGATCATTGGAAGCTCTTGAAAATGCACACCTGCACAATTTTAGCTAGCTACACCAAATAATTGAAAACATAAAATCAAAGTATATTCAATGAGTAAGTAGCAATGATCTCTTTTTATTTATTATGACATGATTTATTATGATAATGATCTCTTAATTTATTGCTGAAGACTCAAGAGATAAAATAAGCCTAGGATGTTTGAATTAACCCCACTTGATAAAACTCTCAAATGAGAGACTTCTTAATTTTTTGTTTTAAAATTAAACTTCTTACTCTTTGCACATTGACTATCTCTAGATTTCTATCTCAATTTACTGCGAATAGGAGCTTCTCTGATGAGAGCTGAGAGATCTATTGAAGTACAGTTATAAAGATCAGAACTTGGGAAGCAGTTTATTAGTATGTTCATTCAGTAGAATAATAGTATTAAGCTCTCCCCATGGGTCTCATAACCAAGCCAACTACAGTGTTTTGGCATACTTAACAGTAGCAGGCATGAGTTCAGTCATGCGAGCAGGCTTTAAATCAGAAAGCAGTTGATTATTCCTATAATGTTTGTGCCTCTGTGTGCATCTCAACAGGCCATTACTGTTACTGGAAGTGTCCACATCTGGGAAAGTGTTTTCACATTTCCTCCCTGAATGGGCATAGAACTTTCCAGCATAATGAAAACTGACCATTAGAACTCCAGCTTCTGGGACACAGCCACTTTGATTTCTTTTACCTATGACTCAAGTATAATATAGTGAACATCTGGGGCTGGTGAGATGGCTCAGCGGGTAAGAGCACCCGACTGCTCTTCCAAAGGTGATAAGTTCAAATCCCAGCAACCACATGGTGGCTCACAACCACCCGTAATGAGATCTGGCGCCCTCTTCTGGAATGCGTGAAGACAGCTACAGTGTACTTACATATAATAAATAAAATAAATCATATATATATATATATATATTGAACATCAAAAGAACAAGAGGGCACTGAGTGTCCAGTTTTACTTTGTTCCCTACCTTCAAAGCATCATAATTAAAGAGAGAATAGAAAGATAGCAATATATTCTAAACATGACAGGATCACTGTGCACAGGAATTCAGAGAAAGTGTTATTGTGTGTACAAGATCAAGTCAGCAGATTATAAAAATCTAACCTCTAGCTGAAGCTATATTAGCAATGTTGACTGAAGGGGATGGACAGTAATTTTTCTTTGGGTATGTAGCCATTGAGAGGCTATTCAAGCTCAAATACATCGTCTGCTAACCATGTATGTATTGGTATTGCTAAGTAGATTCATCAGTTAAAAAAAAAATAAAAACCCATTAAGTTAGAAGGGAGAAATGGTGGATGAGTAAGCTAGGAGAGAAAATTGAGGTAAGGAAATGAAGATGTGGCTGATCAAAACTTAGTATATTCCTATATGAAATTATCAAAAATTAATTTAAAAAAATTAAGCTCCATCCCTTTGTAAACCTGCTCTAGTTGCCATGGCTACCAAGACAAAATGCCATCAGTTATGCTCAGAAAACTAAAACATCCAACATTTTCATTGAAATTTTCAAATTCAACTTGACATAACCATATTTGGGTATACATGACGTTGTGTATTCACATAGAATCTAGGAGCCACAAATAGAGAAAATGTGGTATTTGCCTTTTTTTAAAACTGAGTTAGTTCATTTAATATTAATACCAATTGTATCATTTTTCTGCAAATAACATAACTGAATTTTTCTTTATGCAATAAGTAGTTGTGTGTAGACACCATACTTCCTTTATCCATTCCTCTGTTGATGGACACCTGGGTTGATTCCATAACTTAGTTGCTATGAGTAGCACTATAACTGGCACTATTATGCAAGTATCTCCATATTGATTTGTTGTCCTTTGAGTAGGTACCCAAGAGTGGTACAGAGGAGTCATGTGGTAGAGTTGGGATTTTTTTTTTTATTTATTCACTTTAAGTTTTGATTTCAGCCTCCCCTCCTCACAGCCCCACCACCACCACCACCATGAGGCTCCTTCTCCCATTCCTCCTCTATTTCACCTTTGAGAAAGGAAGGGGTGTCCCTCTTGGGAAACCAACCCACCCTGACACCTCAAGTCAGAGCAGGACTAGGTCCATCTTCTTCCACTGAGGCCAGACAAGGCCATCCAGTTAGAGAAACAGGATCCAGAGGCAGGCATCAGAGTCAGGGCAAACCCCTACTCCAATTGTTGGGGGACCTGCATGAAGACCAAGCTACACATTTGCAACACATGTGCAAGGGGCCTAGGTCAAGCCCATGTATGCTCATTGATTGATTGTTCCATCTCTGGGAGGACCCACAGGGTTTAGGTTAGTTGACTCTGTTGGTATTCTTATAGAGTTCCTAATGTTTTTAGGAACTCTAACCATTCCCTAACCTCTTCCACAAGACCTCCTGAGCTCTATCTAATGCTTGGCTGTGGGTCAATAGAGTTGTTTTTATATTAACATGTGTAGATCTCAATCCAGTATGGTCACTCCTGCACGCACTTTCATGACCTGGAACAAACAGCATCTCAGAAGTAGGGTACTTGTTATGTAGTATTCAAAAGGATGAGAGCCTGCAAGAGGCAGAGGAGGAGGTGACATCTTGGTACACACAATCATAATTTATTTCATCATTACTTTGACAATTTGATCTGAAGAGTGAAGTTGGGCATACATAGAAAAGCATAGTATTGAATGGTGTAGCCCATGGATTCTTGACACTATTTATCTTACAGCAATATCTAATTGTGGTTTTCTTTCTCTTTCCTTTTTTTTTTTCTGTTTTGGCTTTGATCTTTGATTTATGCATTTTATGCTTGAAAAATCCTTTCTTTCTTGGAATGACTGACTCCACCAATCTGTTCTTTGACTTCTACATGTATACCATACCCACCACAACATACATGTTCTCAGAGCATATGTACCCACATAGACATCATACACTCTCACAGACACTGTTGCAAGATACTATCCTTGAAACCAAGAGTATTTACTAAAGTCGATCATGGTGGTACCTGGGTACACTTCTCAGAAGGAAGGAGTAATGAATGTCACAGAACCCCCACTATTCTCATCCATTTCTATGTAAGGCTCCCCTAACTGTACATGGCCTTGGGGACTGAGGAAGTGCAGGAATGTACAGGCTGTGAAGGCTTCATCTATGTGACTATGGGGAAGCCATCAACCACGATGCATAAAAACTTTCGAGGAAACCCACATTTCTGTTATAGACTCCATGGAGTCAGTGCAGGGAAAAGTCCCCTGTGTGCTTGTTTATGCCTAACATCTGCCATCCTCTGTTTTTCTTTTAAGCTGCCATAACTCAGGAAGAGACCATCCTCAATGAACTATCAATCACCCCTATTATGTCTAGAATAGCATGTGAGATATGTTTCTGGGCTTGCCTATGGAGAATTAGCTTGTTTATGCTAACCAATATAGGAGACCTCTCCTAAGTATACACAGGACCATTCCCTGGGCAGGGGACCCTAGAATGTATAAAATGGAAGAAGGGAGTCACCCCCCAGCAAGAATGCACTTGTAGCTCTCTGTTGCTTGACTAAGATTACTGCAGACCACTTCCTCAGGTGCCTGCCACTGTGACTTCTTACCATGATGGACTATCACCTAGAACTACAAGCTGAATCAAACCTTTCTTCCTTAATAAAATTTGTAAAGGACAATGTTCACCAAATTGTACTGAACTGAACTTTCAAGTTGAAAGAACATGGGAGCTGCTAATTTGGAACCTTTATACTCAGGATCCATAAAGTCATAGCTGAATAATATTGCCCAGATCACTGCCAAATCAAGACTAACAAACCTTTAAACCAAATGCCAAATCAGGCATTGGTGGTCTATGCCTTTAATCACAGAACTAGGGAGGCGAAGGAGGAGAATCTCTGAGTTTGAGGACAACCTAGTATACAGACCGAACCAGGACAGCTAAGGCTAAACACAGAAACCCTGTTTCAAAAAAAGAAAAAAGAAAAGAAAAGAAAGAAAGGAAAAGAGAAGAAAAGAAAAGAAAAGAGAAGAGAAGAGAAGAGAAGAGAAGAGAAGAGAAGAGAAGAGAAGAGAAGAGAAGAGAAGAGAAGAGAAGAGAAAAAGAAAGGAAAGACAAAACAAACAAAAAGCAAGAACACAAAAATCAAGCTTTAGCAGAGCTTCTACCACCAACAGAACTATGTGTGTGAAGGCAAGAGCCATCAACCCAGACAGAAGAATCCAACAGCAATTCCCACATTCATAATGCTGTACAGGAATTAGAAGTTCACAGCACCAGGCAGCAACAGGAGAAGGAGAGAAATGGTGTGACAGCCACAAAGATCTAGACCATGGGGCAGGGCCAGGGTCTGGGAAACAGACAATATCCTGTCAGTGAAAGACAGCATGGTAATATACTCACATGAAATAGAGTACAGGTAAAAAGCAGAAGGAAAATTGGAAAGAAAAATAAAATCATTAATGGCTGCACAGGTCAGAAATATGGGTCAGCTTGCAAACAAAATATTGGTTTTGTTTTTCCAATGCAGTCTGACTAGGTTTATAACCTACACTTAAGAATAGGCCCCAGGACGAATAGTAGACTGCCAACACAAAAGCAACTAAGTGGTGGTTTGTAAAACGGACAGTATTTTGCTTGTTTATTATGGTTTCAAATTTTCTGATTTTATTGGTTTCACTTATGCATATTTGCATGTGTGTCACTTAGGTTTTTTGTGTGTGTTTTATTTATTTACTTATTTATTTTCCTGTTTTCTGAAGAAAGAGAGAAAGAAAACAGAGTTGGAGAAGCGGGAGGGTGGGGAAGATCTGGAAGAGGATGGAGGAGGGAAAATCGTATTTGGAATATATTGTATGGATTTTCACTATATAAAAGGATAAATTAGAAACATGAATTATGAATCAATAATTTCTTTTCAAATAAAGATGCGACTGTAGAAATAATAAGAAAAACAAGAAGTTAAACAAAAACCCAACCAGCAGGCACTGAAATAAGTGTATGATGATGATTTGTTACACAGCAAGAGAAAACACAGACAGAATGCTTGAGGATTTTGCTTAAACCCACAACTAATATTATTAAACAACTATAAAATGCTATTGATATTTCAGGAAAACAGATGCTACAATAAATGAGAGACAATTGTGTTGAACTATGAATATCAGCTAATTGATCAATAAGAGCTATGGGTATTAATACTAAGAATAAATTAAGACTTTATAAGAAATGGGAAACTTTAACCATGTGGCTCCAAAGTATATTTTCATAGAATTATAAATATAGATATTGATTTATCCATAAATTATTACGGTAATTTAGTTGTAGGACAGCAACACAGAAAATCAATGCAGTATCTCTAGTACTAACAAATCAAGAGATAGACTACAGATTTTAAAACTGTGTGATACTGGCAAAATTGTAAGCTAGAAAATTTGAGGTTGGCTCTTGAGAGAAGATCCAGGTGAAGAAATGAAATGCAATGGTACAGTGTTTGTGTGATAAGACATTTAACTAAATGAAATCAAATAAAATAGCAAATAAGCTTTTACCACATTCAGTATTAAGCAGTATTGAACTAGAGCAACCACAAAGGCTGCTTACCTAATATACCTTTTTTAGAAATTTTTGTGTCAGTTGATGGCTTGAATAAGAATGGCCCCCACAGACTCATATATACAGACTCATATATAAGAATGCTTATTCATCAGGAAGTGTCTGATACTAATTAGAAGAGTGAGGAGGTGTGGGCTTGTTGGAGTAGGTGTGTCATAGAGGGTGGACTTTGAGGTGTCAGAAGCCCAAGCCAGGCCTAGTGGCTCTCTCTTCCTTCTTTCTGTAGATCTGGATATAGAACTCTCAGGTCCTTCTTCAGCACCATTTCTGCTTCTATGCTACCATGTTCCTCATCATGCTGAAACTGGACTGAACCTCTGAAACTGTAATGCTTCAATTAAATGCTTTCTTTTATAAAAGTTGCTGTGGTCATTGTGTTTCTTTATAGCAATACAACACAAATACAATTGGTAAACAGTCATGACTAAAATTCGACTTATATAAATCTGTACCTAAGGCTGGAGAGATAGCCCAGATGTTAAAGGCTCACAACCAAAAATAAATTTGCACCTAAATACAGTACACTTAAAATACATTTCATTGTTGTTTTCCTGTTGAAATTATATATAGAGTGAGTATACTTCTGATGGACATACGATATAATGGCATGCTTCCATACATTTCCATTCAACTTCTCATTTGCCAACATCGTGTGCAAACAGAAATTAACAAATGCTCAATTTGGCACATGATTGATTATATTTGCTATTTCTAGACTTTATAAAGTTATGAAAATTTTATTTCTTTGTTATGGCCCTCTCTATGCTTGGGTGGGGTTTCTCCACAGAACTGCATCCCCAAACCTCAAAGAACAAAATTTGCTAATGAAAATAAAACTTAAAGCTTGGGCATATCTATACCTAGTACATTGTGAATACCCTAAAATCTTCAAAGAAATACTCTTACAGACTTTAAAAAGTACTATTAAATCCTAGAGCTGTAACTGAGGTCATTGGTAAATAATTTCCTTCACTGTCTCTCTTTGTCTTAGTAACAGAGAGGAAAGCATCCGCCAGTATCCACCACAGAACTATATTCATTCACTGGTAAGAACAATAGGTCACCTCAAGGTACAAGACTTCTGAAAAATTGCTACTGAAGATCTTCCCTGAGAGTCAGTTAATTTCCTGGTACTATAATAAAGAAGAGTGTGTATTTTATCATTGTCTGCAAATTAAAATTACATATAATTTCCATCACCAACATCTATAATGAGTCATGTATGTATGTGTATATACATTTAAGGATTTTTATTTTGAACATTCCATACATCTAAATAATGAAATTTAATTACATCTATGCCCTTTATCTCCTCCAGCTCCTACCAGACAATCCAAACATGCCCTTTCTCTCAAATGCAATTGTTTAACTTTTTTTGAAAATCTAGTTCAGTTAGTGTGACTCATATGTGCATATGTGCATATGTGACTCATATGTGCATATGTGCATATGTGAATCATATGTGCATGGGTATGGGGCCATTCACTGAAGCATAAAAAACCTACCAATAGTCACATGTTCAAAAAAGAATGATTCTCTCTCCTTGAGCAACAATGCATTGCCAATAACTCTTCAGTAAGTGGTGTTACCTGGATAACATTCACCCTATTTATATTGGGGAATTTTTGCTCATATGATCTTGTGCGGTCCTATGCAGATATCCTAACTACTGATTTCATCAGTGCAATTAGTCAAGGCATTTCCAGGAGATAGCATTTGCAGTATCCCTTCCCATCATCTGGCTCTTACATTACATTCTTTATGCCTCCTTTTCCACAGTGTGGTCTGAGCCTTGTTGATAGTAGGGTTAATATAGATATTAACACAGATAATTAAAATACCTATCCCATCTCTTAGTCTCTGTACATTTGCTAGTTATCTCTCTACACTGCAAAAATAAGCTTTTCTGGCCAAGGATGAGAGATGAAGGAAGACATACTAATCCAAGACTTTCTCAGAGGCTCTGGTAAGAGGAAAAGCGGAGCTTTATGTCTGTGTCCTTTACCAAGAGTGGATTTAGCAAGGCCAGTCTAAGGTTGGAGCCATAGCCTTAAGTGAATCAAGGTTAGAGTTGTGGAAGACCTGACTCTTTTTCCTAGGATGTTATTAGTCCTAAACAGCTTTGTCTGTGTGTCTCATGTTCTCTTCACCAACATGGTCTGGCTTATTTTTTCTGTTAATCTCGGCCACTTTCCCCCTTGCAAATAGTATGATGTTGCACGTCTTAATCTTGCTTGGCATCAGTCATCAGCTTATCCAAGACCTCCTGGTCCCACACAATGCTTTTTTTTTAAACTTTATTTCTTGTCTTCTTTATTTCCCATCCTCAATTCTCCCACTCCATACCTATTTGAGACCCTTATTTCTGCAAGTTCATGTCAGGGTACATCCCAGTTCTATGGATATAAATGTAAATATTTAAAAGGCAATTTGGCAACTGACAATTTAGTAAAATAATACTATTATATTTACCCTGTGTCATATAATCTAGGTTTCTGACCCTAGCCAAGGGCTTTTGGCCATTATAATTCAAAGCATGATGATCACTTTTGTTGAACAGTCCTCAGAGCCATTGGGAAAGTAGGTAGATAACTCATAAAACGTGTGTGACTGCAGCATCAGTAGGTGTATCTCCTGGAAAGTTGTAATTGACATATGCAGGATCCTGTACGGGAGAAGACCATTGACATGTTTCTCCCCTAGTAGATTTCATATCACCTTCTACCACTATGAAAGATATCAAGCAGGAAGGATTTTTCCTGTTCAGTATAAGACTGATTTCTTCAAATTCCATGGCCAAATTGTGCCATCTCTTTAGTAATAGGGTCTTATCATGTATTTATGGTGGGTCAACAAAGGCCAAATCAATAGCCTGTGCTCTTTGGAGACCTTTAGGTCCACCTTAATTCTAACAATAACTCATATGGAGGAATCCCATGTCATATAGTAAGATTTTCACTTAATAGATTTTTTTTTCTTCTTCGAGTGATATTGTCAACCTATGCAGGAGAATTTTATTCAAACACTTTTTTTTAAAAGTTGTATTCTGAAATTAGTTTATTAGATAGTAGGTTTCCATAAGGCTTTTTCATACATTCTTTTTTCTCTCTCTCTCTCTTTTTTTATTAGATATTTTCTTAATTTACATTTCAACTGCTATCCCGAAAATCCCCTCCCCCCTCCCCCCTCCCTGCTCCCCTGCCCACCCACTCCCACTTCTTGGCCCTGGCGTTCCCCTGTATTGGGGCATATAAAGATTGTAGTACCAAGAGGCCTCTCTTCCCAATGATGGCCGACTAGGCCATCTTCTGCTACATATGGAGCTAGAGACACCAGTTCTGGGGGTTTTGATTAGTTCATATTGTTGTTCCTCTTCTAGGGTTGCAGACCCCTTCAGCTCCTGGGGTTCTATCTCTAGCTTCTCCAATGTGGGTCCCGTGCTCCCTCTTATGGATGACTGTGAGCATCCACTTCTGTGGGAGTCAGCTATATCAGGGTCCCTTCAGTAAACACTTGCTGTTCTATGCAATAGTGTCTGAGTTTAGTGACTGGTTATGGGATGGATCCCTGGTGGGTTAGTCTCTGTATGGTCCATCCTTTCATCTTAGCTCTAAACTTTGTCTCTGTAACTCCTTTCATGGGTATTTTGTTTCCTATTCAAAGGAGGAATGAAGTATCCACACGCTGGTCTTCCTTCTTGATGTTCTTGTGTTTTGCGGATCGTATCTTGGGTATTCTAAGTTTCTGGGCTAATATCCATTTATCAGTGAGCGCATGTACATTCTTAGTTTATGTTGACACACTCATTACCTCCTACTCTCTAGCATACCCCTATCCTCATGATAGCTTAATTTTGTTAATATAACAAAGCTTTATTATTTCAAAGAATAAAAAAGTTCTGAATATAATCCTTCTCTTTTCTCTTTAAACAGCTTAAAGTTGCCAGCTTAATTTTTTAACCCCAGTATTTTATTACCCCATGCCTTCTTTCTTATAGCATGTGTTCTACTGTCTATAATTGGACAATTGTATTTTTTATTATTTTTTGTTTAAATTTATTTTATGTAGATGAATATTCTGTATACACACACACAATCATGTTCTGAGATAGTAATCTTCAATGTAGTTTTCCATAACCCCTTCCTTTGGGTTAATCTTCTTCTGCTTCATCTCAATATTCCCCACATTCCTATACCCTTTCTTGCTTAAGCCTCTCCACACACAGAATTCCATCTCTTTATTCTTATTTACCTGTAATCCACTATCCTCCAATCTTAGCATGAATCAGGAATTTGAATATTTCTTTTAGATTTTCTAGTTTGGTTAAATGTAAATTATTTTAAAAATATTATATTTTCTGAAGCTTGTTATCTAATGTAATATCCATCTTTTTGTTTCTAGTTTTATCCTTTTGGTTATTCTCTATGTGTGTATGTCTTTTAATAAATTTGTCAATCCTGTTTATTTCTCAAAGAACCAACTGTTTCTCTAATTTATTTTGTGTGTGTGGTTCTATTTCAATGCTGATGTTGGTTTTCTCTTCCCATCTATTGCTTTTGCAATTTGATTTGTTCTTTCTTGTCTTTGCAAGGCCTTTGAGGGCACTATTATATTATGAAAATGAGATATGTTAAATTATCCAATGCAGGCACTTAGCATATAACCTTTTCTCTTAGAACTGCCTTCCTTGTGTCCCATAGATTTTAGTAGGTTGTGTTTTTATTTGCATTCAGTTGTAGGAATTCTTTGTTGTTTTTTGTTTGTTTGTTTGGTTGGTTGGTTGGTTGGTTGGTTGGGTTTGTTTTTTTTTTTTTATGGTTTTTGAGACAGGGTTTCTCTGTATAGCCCTGGCTGTCCTGGAACTCACTTTGTAGACCAGGCTGGCCTCGAACTCAGAAACCCACCTGCCTCTGCCTCCTGAGTGCTGGGATTAAAGGCGTGCGCCACCATGCCCGGCCAGTTGTAGGAATTCTTAATTTTTATTTTGGACTTCTTCATTGACTGAATTATTGTTTGATTTTGTGGTGTTAGTTTGTATGAATTTATGTACTTTATGGAGTTTTTATTGTTGTCATCTAGCATTGTTCCACTGTCGTCAGATAGAATACAGGATGTTATCATATTTTCCCTACATTTTTTAAGACTTGGTTTTTTTCCTAATATGAGATTAATTTTGTAGAACATTCCATGGGCTGTAAAGAATAATGAATATTTTTTCGTGTTTTGGCAGAATGCTCTGTAGATGTCTGTTAGGTCCTTTTGATTTATGATATCATTTAACTCCAATCTTTCTGTGCTTAGTGTTTCTCTAGATAACCTGTCTATAGGCAATTTAAGTCTCTCACTATGACTCTGCTGGGGTTAATCTGTAGGTTTTTTTGTCTAGCATATTTTAAAAATGATATTGGGTCTACATGTGTTTGGTGATATATCATCAGGAATCCTCTTGGTTAATTGTTCTTTAATAAGTATGTTAACTTCCTTATTTCCTCTGAATTGTTGTGGCTTGAAATCTATTTTGTTAAATATTAGATGAGCTACACCTGGTTTTTCTTAGTTCTAGTCGCTTGGAATTATTTTGTCCACCTTTTCCTCTAGGGTAGCATATACAATTGGTGGTGAAGTATGGTTGGTTTTGTTTGTTTGTTTTTGTTTTGTATTGAATTAGAAAAATGATAGATCCTATTTTCTAATCTAGTCTATAATTCTGTAATTTGTTCATTAAAATAGTTTATATTGATATTTATGATTAAAAGATGTGTGCTAACTCCTGCCATTCTGTTGATTTTGTAGTATTTTTTAAGCCTGTGTGCTGAATAGTTTTACATCAACTTGATGAAAGCTAAGGTAATCAGAGAGGAGGAAACATCAATTAAGAAAATGCTTCTTTAACATCTGGCTGTAGGCAAACCAATAGGGCATTTTCTTAGTGATTGATGGAGGAAAGCCCAGTCTACTGTGGGTGGTGCCATCCCTGGTCTGGTGGTCCTGGGCCCTGTAAGAAAGCAGGCTGAGCAACTCAAGAGGCACAAGCCAGTAATTAGCTCTCCTCCATGGCCTCTGCATCACTTCCTGCCTCCAGATATCAGTCCTGTGTGAGTCCCTGTCCTGACTTCCTTCAGTGACAAATGGTGATATGGAAGTATAAGCCAAATAAACCTTTTCCTCCCCACCTTGCTTTGGTCATGGTCTCAGCAATGATAACTAAATCAACCTCTTTGGACAGCTGTCCTGGTGTTATTTATTTATTCCCCATGACCTGTGTTTGTTGTTTATTTATTCCCCATGGCTGTGTTTGTCCTTCTATTATGACTGATGAATTTTTTCCAATATCCTCTATGTGCCTGGCTTAGTATTTATGAATTCCTTTTAATCTGTTTTAATCCTGGGATGTGTTTATTTCTTCTGCATTTTTAATACTGTTTCTGGCTGTAATGGTCTAGGGTGATGGTTATCTTTTGGAACATGAAATACATCTTTTCAATCCCATCTAGCTTTTAAAGAGTCTACATTGTAATAAGGTATTATTCTGATGGGCATGACTTTACCAGGGGCTTTATCTACCTTAAGCCTTTCAATACTGTTTCTTTATTCTGTTTTTAATAATTTATTTCTTTTCATTTAATTTACATTGCTGTATTTACTGGCATGTTTGTCTTCGTGAGGGTATCTTATCTTCTAAAACTGGACATCCAGACCATTGTAAGCTACCTTATGAGTGCTGGGAATTGAACCTAGGTCCTCTGGAAGAGCAGCCAGTACTCTTAAACACCAAGCTATCTCTCCAGCTTCTGTTATGCGTTTTTAATGTTGTAATGCAAGAACTGTAAATACAAGATACACTGAATCTAATAGAAGATAAAGTGGGAAAGAGCCTTGAACTCATTGGCACAAGGGGGAAATTTCCTAAACAGAACTCCAATGGCTCATGCTCTAAGATCAAGAATTGATAAATGGGACCTCATGAAACTGGAAAGCTTCTGTAAGGCAAAGGACATAATCAAAATTAGCAACCTACAGACTGGGAAAAAATCTCCACTAACCTCACATCTGATAGAGGGCTAATATCCAAAATATATAAAGGACTCAAGAAGCTAATCACCAAAAAACAAACAACCCAATCAAAAAATGAGGTATAGAACTAAACTGAGAGTTCACAACAGAGGAATCTGGAATGGCTGAGAATCACCTAAAGAAATGTTCAAAGTCCTTAGTAATCAGAGAAATGCAAATCAAAACAACCCTGAGATTCCACTTTACACCAATCAGAATGGCTAAGATCAAAACTTCAGGTGACAACACATGTTGATGAGGAGGTGGAGAATTGTTGTACTAGTTTGCTGGAAATCAATCTGGAGGTTCTTCAGAAAATTGAAAATAGATCTACCTAAAGACCCAGTAATTCTTGGGAATATACCCAAAAGATGCCCCACCATGCCACAGGGGTATGTGTTCCACTATGTTCATAGTGGCCTTGTTTATGATAGCCAGAAGCTGGAAACAAGACAGATGTCCCATGATAGAAGGATGGATACAGAAAATGTGGTTCATTTACACAATGGAATAGTACTCAGCTATTGAAAATGAGGACATCCTAAGTTTTGCAGGCAAATGGATGGAACTAGAAAATGTTATCTTGAGTGATGTAACTTAGACCCAAAAGGACATACATGGTATGTACTCACTAATAAGTGGATATTAGGGGGGGGGAAAGTACAGAATACCCAAGATAAAGTCTACAGAACCCAAAAAGGTCAACAAGCTGAAGAACCCAAATGAGGATGCCTCAATCCCACTTGGGAGGGAGAAGAAAGCAATCACAAGGGGGAGGGAGACAGGGATCTGGAAGGGAACGTGGACAGGGGAGGGGAGAAGGGAACCTGATCTGTTAGCGGGTGGGGGGAAAGGACTGAATTCCTGAGGGCCAGCAGAAAGAATAGAAACAGGCAATCTGAGGAGGTAGGAGGGGGACCCTCCAGAATGCAACAGAGACCTGGGAGGTAAGAGACTCTCAAGACTCAAAGGGAAGAAACACACATGAAATGCCTGACAGTAAGGAGAGGGAACCTATAGAGCCCACCTCCAGCAGGAAGACAGGCCATCAAGTTAGGGAGGGGGTTGCCATCCCACAGTCACACCTCTGACCCATAATTATTCCTGTCTGAAAGAACTGCAGGCTTTGAAATGGAGAGGAGCCTGTGGAAAAGAAGGTCCAGCGAAAGGCTTAAAGTGGGATCCAGCTCAAGGGGAGGTCGCAAGGCCTGACACTATTACTGAGGCTATGGAACACTCACAAAAAGGAACCTATCATGACTGCCATGACTATCATGACTGAAAGATCCAACAAGCAGCTGAAAGAGTCAGAGGCAGATATTTGCACCCAACCAATGGACAGAGGCTGCTGACCTCTGTGGTTGAATTAGGGAAGAGCTGGAAGAAGCTGAGGAGGAGGGTGATCCTGAAGGAGGACCAGCAGTTTCAATTAACCTTGACCCCAGAGATCTCTCAAACACTGGACCACCAACCAGGCAGCATACACCAGCTGATATGAGGCCACCAACACATACATATACAGCAGAAGACTGCTGGGTCTGGGTTCAGTCAGAGTAGATGCACCTAATCCTCAAAAGACTGGAGGCCCCAGGGAGTTGAGAGGTCTGGCTGGGTGTGGGGAGGGGCATGGGGACATCCTTGTGGAGACCAGGGTGGGGGAAGGGAAGGAGGTATGAGATGATGGGGGCGGGTAGAGGGGAGGAATAAAATATGGAGTGTAAAAAAATAAACGATTAAATTTTAAAAACTATATATGATAAGTAAGTTAGTTTGTTTCTTGTTTTGTTTTTATTTTTTATTTTTTTCCAGAGTCTGTCTATTTGGAGTTTAGTGAGCCTCTCATGCATAGATAGGCATGTATTTTGTTAGGTGTGGAGGTTTTTCCTCTATGATTTTATAAAAAGATGATTTCTATAACATTATTGATATTCTCCTACTTCTTAGCCCATATCTTGAAAGTGAGGTCTTTGTTCACGTCTCAGAGCTCCCTCTTGTCCCATTTACTGATTTGTATTAATTTATCATGTACCTTCCTGAGGGCCTGGATACCAGAGGTTTTCCATGGAGCTCTCTGTCCAGGCCGGGTGGGAAGGTTCCAGTGAGGGGAAGTGAGTGCAGGCAGGGAGACAAAGTCTCTGTCAAGCCTTCCAGGGTGCTCAGTAACTCCAAGCCTTTCTGAACTGAGTCATGTCAGGCTTGGCAGGCAAAAGGCCAACAATCCAGTGAGGAGTGCAGCCTACAATCCAGTGAGGAGTGCGGCTCCAGTGAGGAATGTGGTGGGGCTGCAGGTGGCTCTTCGGGAGAGAAGATCTCTTCCCAAGTGTTACATACAGCTCTTGGAACAAAAGGCTCAGACAGAGGAATAGTTCTCCCATACCTTTAATTTCCTGCATGGCTTTATATACAGTTCTGGGGGTGATTCAGGGTTTGACAGCAGGCACCTCTCATTGGATTGGACTGAGAGTTTAGGGGAAACCTTATTTGCATGTGGGAAGGCTTGGTGCTATTCCTAAGTGGCTGATAGCCACGCCTCTCCTGTGGGGGTTATGGGGGTGGTAACTCTGAAAGGAGCCAGGGTCCAGGAGACATAAGAGAACTCCTTCCGTCCCATGTAAGTGAATTACCACTACCAGGTCCCATGGTTCAAGATCTAGCCTCAACTGGAAACCAGGCTGTCTGCACATAGCCCATTGCCCCACACCTTTCATACCCAATATTCTCTTTCCCACATAACCCATGCTATTGCTGTGGCTTTCCACTGAGGGTTCTGTCTGGCTTGTTGGAAATTATCTCATATAGGCTTTTCTCTAGTTGTTCCTTTTATTTTCATATGTTGTATTGATTTATTTCATTCATGTCACTGCTTTTGTTCTGTAGGAGTGTATTCATGTCTCCTTTAAATTGTTTTAATATAGTTGTAATTGGCCCTTGGAGTACTTTGTCTAGAAATTCTTGCAGGTAATTCTCACTGTGGGTCATTATTAAAGGGTTAGTAATTTTTAGAGAATATATGTTGTGAATTTTCATAACATTTTGGTTTCTCTGCTTGTATTTGCAAATCTGGAGTTAGTTGTGTGGGTGGAAGTGTGTGCTTGGGGCTGAGAGTCTGGGGATTTCTTCCCTGGCAGCACTAGGAGCTAAGAGAACTGTGGAACTGTATGTAGCAATGTAGAGGTTCAGTGTCTTTCAGTTCCTTACCTTTTTTTTTTTTTTTAACTGAGAGAAAGCAGAAGTTTGGAATGACGGCTTGTCTTAGTCGAGGTTTCTATTCCTGCACAAACATCATGACCAAGAAGCAAGTTGGGGAGCAAAGGGTTTGTTCGGCTTACACTTCCATACAGCTGTTCATCACCAAGGGAAGTCAATACTGGAACTCAAGCAGGTCAGGAAGCAGGAGCTGATGCAGAAGCCATGGAGGGATGTTCCTTACTGGCTTGCTTTCCCTGGCTTGCTCAGCCTGCTCTCTTATAGAACCCAAGACTGCCAGCCCAGAGATGGTCCCACCCACAAGGGGCCCTTGATCACTAATTGAGAAAATGCCTCACAGCTAGATCTCATGGAGGCATTTCCCCAACTGAAGCTCCTTT
>CACVCL010030973.1:0-38848 GCA_902729485.2 Mus minutoides
AAAAAAAAAAAAAAAAAAAGACTTCTGCAGAAATGTTTGTTCACAGTCTCAAACTGGAAGCAGCACATTGCTCATTACTGGGAAGCAGTATTAAGCAATCTACTGCAGGCCACTTGTACATACAATAGAATATTACTTAGCAATAAAAAGCAACTATCAATACATGCAATAACATGAAAGAACCTTTAAAATAGCATCCTCACTGAAAACAAACAAACAAACAAAAACCAAAAAAAAAAAAAAAAACCTGGGCATTAAAATCCTACATAGGTCAGATACAATTAATATAGACAGAAGTAACAGGGACGTCACCTGTGGTGAAGCAACTATGACTAGAAATGTAAGGCATGCATATTTAAGAAATGTTTTATGTCCTCTTAGGAGTGCTGAAGAAAATGCTGTCTATATCACTGTGGACTTGCAAAAAATTTCAAGTCTATTAAACAACACTGAACCGTTGAATTAGATACTTAATGAGTAACTGTGCTAGGGATAGAATTCAGGGCCACTGAGCTAGAGCTCTATCACTAAGAGGCACTTAAAACATTTTTTTTTATATTTCTGTAAATTTTTTATGTATATAAGTAAACACATAAATTTTGTGCACCATGTTTGTGCTTGATGCCTACAGAGGTTATAAGAGGGCATTAGATCCTCTAGAACTACAATTAAAAATAGTTGTGGACCATAATGCGGGTACTGGGAACTAAACTTGGGTCCTCTACAAAAATAGCACACTGAGGACTGGAGAGATGGCTCAGTGGTTAAGAGCACTGACTGCTCTTTCAGGGGTCCTGAGTTCAGTTCCCAGCAACCACATGGTGGCTCACAACCATCTGTAATGGGATCTAATGCCCTCTTCTGGTCTGTCTGAAGAGAGTAATGGTGGTGTACTCATATACATAAAATAAATAAATCTTAAAAAAAAAAAGACACCAAGCCATATTTCCATCCCCAACTTTTCTGTATTGTTAATAATTTGAGAAGTAACTATGTAAGACTTTTGCTTAATTTTAAAATTCAGTGTTCTTTTTCTTTTGGATTGTAATAGTTCTTTATGCTCTAAATACAAATTATTTATCTAGAAATATTTTCTCTTAATTTGGTACTCGCCTGCTTTTGTTTGTTTATTTTGTGATACTTGCTATGTATCCCAGAATGACTTCAAATTCATGGTAATCCTTTTGTCTCAGCCTTCTGTGTACCAAGATTAACAATGGGTGTCACCTTGTACCTGCTTATCTTTTAAATAGTTTTAATAATGGACTTCATCAAGATTGTTAATTTTTCCTTTTATGACTATAGGCATTTTCTGTGTCCTAATAAATTCCTATATCAAAGTTGAAAATATATTTCTACATTTTCTCTTGTATGAGCTTTATAACTTTATTTCTTGCATTCATGCTATGATCCATTTCAAATTAATTTTTTATTATGGTGCAATGTGAAAATTGAAGCTCTCCTCTCTCCTTTATATCCAATTATTTCAACGTTTTTCAAAAAATGCTTTTTTTCTTGACCTACCTTAACTTGTTTTGAAATCATCTGATTGTGTAAGTGTGGATTAATTCATGAGTTCTATTATAATAGTTATAATAATTCCTTACCCTTTTTTGCCAGTATTATTTTAAATATAATTATTTTGAAGTCAAGTAGAGTAATGCCTTCAATCTTTTCATGATTGTTTTGACTGTTTTGGTTTTTTTTTTTTTGGTCATATATATTTTAGAATCCCCTTCTTTGATTTATTTATTTTTTGTGATGCTGGGAGTTGAATCACTGAGCATCATTTCTAGTTTCATCTTGTTAATTTCTGCTTTTTAGAATGCATTTTTCTTTTAATGTTGGTGGTAAATACATCAACTTCCTAGTTTAATTTGGGAAGAACTTAGAAAATACTGTATTTTCTAATACAGTGACATTGTACATCTGTCTGTATATGTCTTTAATTTCTCAACACGGTTCTATATTTTTCATATGTAACATTTTATTACAATGTTACATAAACATTGTGTGCTGCCCTGTTTCTACCATTTCCTACATTGGAAATCATCTTTTATACAAAGTTTCTCTTTGCAGTATAAATTAAGATTTGATATGAAGATTTCCCAAATGATAACTTTATCTGATGCATTCAAGAACAGGACTATTATCTATTCTGATGTCACAGTACTAGAAATAGACACTTAAACTGTCTTCAGAAATGTAAAACTAAAGATACTTCCAGGGCTGGGAATTAGCTCCTAAATATTTAACATTAGAAGTTTAAAGCTGTGTTAAATCTTTTGGTTGTGTGGCTTTGAAATTTGAATACTAATTTAAATGGGCTACGTTTCTTTCGTCTTTTTCTTTTTTCTTTTTTGGTCAACTTAACACAGGCCAGTGTTATCTAGGAAGGGGAAAAAGTGGGAAATCCATCACATTGCTTGTACACAAGTCAATGGGACTTTTTCTTGATTAATAATTGATATGGTAGTGCCTGGTCTGCTGGCAGGGGGTGCCATCTGGGGCGTGTGAGCCTCGGATGTGTAAGAAAGCAAACTGAACGAGCTAGAGCAGACAAGGTAGCGAGCAGCAGGCTTCCCTGGTTTCTGTCTGCTTCAGTTCCTCCCTCCAGGTTCTTGGCCTCACTTTTCTGTAAGGAGAAATAAGCCCTTCTCTCCCCAGGATGCTTTTAGTTGTGGTATTTATCACAGCACTGGAATCCTAACTAGGACAACTAACATGGTCTGATCTTTTTAAGAAAATTTAAATTAATTAATTTATTTATGTGTATATGGGGGTAGGGTATCAGAACAACTTTGGGGAGTCAGGTTTCCCTTCTACCATATGGATTTGGGGGGGCTAACTCAAGCCTTTGGGCTTGGTGGCAAATGCCTTTACACACTAAGCCATTTTGCTAAGCTTTTCAGAATCTAAGAAAAATAGTCTTACAAATTTAATTGAAATGTATATTTTCACCAATTAATTTACATTTTATGGTTTGCTTTTTTCTTATACTAATATTAACACAGAGTAATGTACTGTGGTGGTAAATCTCCAACCCAAATATGCCCCAGCAATGAAAATACAACTCAATTAATATGAATACATGCTGTGCGCCTAGATTGGGCAGATCTACCACTACACTACCATCTTCCCCATCTATGAGACCCGTTAGAACTTGCAGTTTCTCCAGGCCATGTGCTTCTGCTCTACTTTCCTTTTCCTCCTCCTCCTTTGTCCTCCCTCATGCTCTCCCTCCCTCTCCCCCTCTCCCTCTCCCCCTCCTCCTCTCTCCCTCCCTCTCCCCCTCTCCCTCTCTCCCTCCCTCTCCCTCTCTCCCCCTCTTCCTCTTTAAGCTCCACCTTCAGCTCCACCTTCCCCTCTTCTTCTGCCCAATCACTGGCTCTAGCCTTTATTTATAAATTAATGTAAAAAGCAGGTTTACAGGAAATCACCTGAGTGCTGACTCATTCTTTGTTCAGAACCCCTCCCAAGAGAACAGAATTAACATCAAATACTATTAGCCCCAGGCCTATCCACAACAATGTACAAAGAAGAAAGCAAAACAATCTTACTGAGAAATGACTGCACTTATACATTTTCTATTTATTTTCTCTTATGTGTGTTCATGTTTGCACAGTTCATTGGGCCCACAGCTTAGTTCTGCTTTTATTGAAACTGTTTTGGCTTCCTGAACGTATTTATATATTAGGTTTTCTACATTTTGGATTTTTCCCTAAAATTATTTTTATTTTTAAGTATAAAACATGATATAAAGTATAAAACATACAGACTACCCAATAATCAGTTGTTTATATTTTGTTTTGAATAATAGTGTTTAAAGAGATAGATGATGAAACCCCTCTCCCAGATAATTTGTATTCCTGTGCATGTTTTAATATAACTACATGTTCATAAACTTTTAGGTTCCTGGGGAAAGAGAGTAGCTCAGTGGGTAGGAGCACTGTTTTTGCAGAGGACCCAGGTTTGATTCCTAGCACTTACATAGTAGCTTAAACCATCCAGAACTCCAGTTCTAGGAGATCTGATGGCAGGGGGCTCTCTTCTTACCTCTGTGGACTGCAGGCATGTGGTGCACAGACATATGTTCAGGCAGAGTACAGATGATTTTTTTTAATTAGGTTACTTTTTTATTTAATATACTTATGTTGTTTTAAGTGTGGATTGGTTTGTTTTAGACAATGTCTTACTTTGCTCAGTCTAATTTGAACTTAAAATCTTCCCACCTCTAACATATCTGTATCAAAGGTGTGAACTAGTACTGAGCTTTTTTTTTTTTTTTTTAAAGATAACATCTTGTCTGGTTTGGGAGACTTAGGGTATCATGTAATGTTTCTTTTGGTGCTCATCTCTAAGTTGGACATTTAATAGTGGTATCTCTGGATCATCATATAAATTAGTGGTTCTTGCCTTTGGGTCATGACCCCCACAGAGGTCAGATATCTTGCATATCAGGTATTTACATTCATAATAGTAGCAAAATTATAGTTATGAAGTAACAATGAAAATAGTTTATGGTGTGAGTTATCACAACATGAGTGCATTAAAGGGTCACAGCATGTGGAAGGTTGAGAACCACTGTTATCATCTCCAGTAGCTTCCCAAATGATGAGAAGTCAGTCTACTTCCTAGAATGTTCTCATTGATCCATATACTTCCAACCGCTGCTTTATCACAATTTTGTCAACTAGATAAGTATGTATTTTTTTTAGAGTTCTATAATATTTTTGTTTAGAAAAATTATATTGTAGATGTTTATCAAGAAGCAGTTTCAGTCCAAACAGTGAGGCTTGGCAGCAAGTATCTTTAATTGCATTGAGCCGTCTCAATAGCTGGAAGAGGAAATTGTAAGAAGAGTTTTGAATAAACTCTTTGCCTATGTTTATTAACAGTGGAGTAAAGGGGTATATTGTAAAGAAATGTTAGCTGTTCTGGCAGTACAACTGATGGAAGAATTTCTTAAATTAGATTAACGCCTGGGTTGTGAAATCTGTGTATATAATTGAGATGATTATTTGACTAACAACTCATGCCTGCTTTTATTTTCTGAAAGGTTTTTTTTTGGGGGGGAGACATATTTAATTATTGGTAAAATATAAAAACACAGCATCAGGCTATACTTGTTTATTTTAAAACATTAAAGTTATTTTGTTTTAGTTTTGTCTGGTTAGTTTTAAGTTTCAGTAATTATTATTAAGTGCTTATGATGTTAGAGTAGAAATTACTTATTCTTAAAATGCTAAATGTATGTTCTTACACTTAAAAAAAAACCAATGCCTCACTATGTACCTTTGGCTACCCTGGAACTATTCCACCTCACAGTGATTTGCCTACTTCTACCTCCTGAGTGCTGGGATTAGAGGTGTACATCACCACACCCAGCAGACCAGTTTTCTGCAAAACTGCCCAGTGTTTGTGCTTGTTTGATTTATGTGTGTGAGTGTTTTGCTGCCTATGTGCATGTATGTGTATGTACTACATACTTGTTTGGTTCCCATGGAAGTCAGAAGAGGGTATCAGATCCCTTAGGACTGGAGTCACAAGGAGTTACAGATCCTGTGAGCCAATATGTGGGTGTAGGAAATCGAGCCTGGTCCGCTGCAAGAACAAGTGCTCTTTATTCCTGATTCGACAATCCAGCCCCAAACCTTCCATTTTCTTTCTTGTGTATGTTTTAAAAGATTTCAAATTTCAGAAAATTTTGTTGAAAATGTTTTTCCTCCATTGAATTGTCTCAAAGATCAGCTGTCTCTATTTGTGAATCTATTTCTGGATCCTTTATTCTGTTTCACTGGTCCAATTGACTGTTATTTTACCAGTACCCCACTGTTTTGATTATTGTAGTATTATATAGAAGTCTTGAGGTTAGGTATAGTATCAATTGTCTGATTTTATTCAATTATTTCAGAATTATGTTAACTATTATAGATCTTTTGCCGTTCACCCAGGAACATTCAACCTTTCGACATAGACATGGTGTTGTCATTTACAAAGTTAACTCTTGAAAACTGCAATTGATTTACAAAAAATGCAAAAAGTTCTCACAGAGTTTTAAGTAAATATACAGTCTTGTATTAGCCCACACTCATAGCTATCCTGTGGTACAGTGCAACCCTCTGAGTTGAGTACACTTGATTATCATAACTTGGTAGACTTTCCATGAGGATTCTGTTAACTCCATAAGTGAAGCCAAGAGTTGACATCCACGGAGGGTGATATTTATTAGGGGTTTTTGTTGTTGTCTTGTTTTTGTTTTAGAAATTTCATTTTGGGTTCCTCTTTCTAGCCTACAAAGAAAGATTTTTTTGGTTTTGTTTGGTTTTTGCTTTTTATCATGAATGAGCCTTGGATTTGCCATCTCCGTACATTGTTGATCAAGCAGTGTTTCTTGGAGGCCCATAGATGTAACAGATTACACTAATTGATTTTCAGAGATTGAGTCAGCATTGCATACTTGGGATAAGTCCCACTTGGTCATAGTATATAATTCTTTTAGCTAACTTTTGTTGAAGATATTTCCATTTATTTTCATAGTTAATATTTGTTTGCTATTTTCTCATGTCTGATTTTGGCATTAGGATTATATTAGCCTCATAGAATAAGTTAGAAAGTGTTCTTTACTTATATAATTTAGAAGAGATGTTAGAGAGTTTAATCAATCTCTTTCCTAAATGTTTAATTAGAATTCATCAGCAAACTTACCTGAATATTGTGTTTTCTATTTTAGACAGTTTTTAATTGTTACTTTAATTTCTCTTAAATTTTAATTTATATGTATGACTGTTTTGCCTGCATCTATGTCTGCACCACTTGCATGCCTGGTGCTCATAGAGGCCAGAGGCTAGCAGAGGGATCAGATCCCCTGGAACTGAACTTAGAGACCATGTGACATGTCACTGTGTGCATGCTAGGAATTGAACCAAGGTTCTGCAGGAGAAGCCAGTGCTGAGCTCCTATTTTTCCAGCCCCTGTTTCAGTTACTTTAAGATAGTATTTTAAATTCACTTTCCTCAATATCTATATGTATGACTTTACATTTAACATTCATTTCTTGTAAATTACTAGGGATCGAACCTGGGTGTTCTTTTCCAGAGGCAAATGCTTTACCATTGAGCTACACCCTCATGCTTTCTTATCTTTTGCTGAGTTTGTGTATAACATTTTTTTGCAGTGATTATTAATATAGTTGGATAAATATTTACTGGATTTGTTACTGTTGCTCATTCTTGTTCCTGTTTTTATCTTGTTCTCCCTTTCTACCCTTTTTGGTTTAATACAGTATTTTACGTGAGTACGTTTTCTCCTCTTCTTTGTAGATCATCTACACTTCCTTTCCTACTTTTTAGTAGTTGCCCTGGAGTTTTACCCTATACATTATAGCTAATGTATACCGTATAATGGCAAAATTATTCTGATTCTTTCCTGCTTGTCCCTTATACTATTGTTGTCATTAATGTCACTTACATGTAAACACTCATGTTTGCATGCAATATCTGCATTAGCATACACAATCAAATATATTGTTGCTACCATTATTTTAAAAATGGTTATCTGATCAGTTAAGAATAAGAAAAGTTGATTCTGAGCTTGGTATCTCCTGTCTGCCATACCAGCTCTCAGGAGATTTAAGATCATAAGTTTTTAGGGCAGTCTAGTTGTGTATTAAGAAATCTCAAATAATAAAAGAGAAAAGTTGAAGTTTTAATTTATACCTTCACTAATCTAACTGAATGACTAACTATATCATATTCCCTTAATGTTTCTTATGAAGCGTTTCTACTGGTAACAAATCCCTTCAATTATTGTTTGTCTTAGAAACATTTAATTTTCCTTCACTTTTTTCATTTGCATTGAGTTTATTTGAAACAGGACTGATAGCAGAGACAGGAAATTTTCTTAAAATTAGATTAAAATAAAAACTGGTATGACATCAGACAACTTAGGATGTAATAAAGACTTTGGAGAAATGATTTTACTGAGTATTGTATATGATTTGTAAGAGTACTGAAGCATACTATTAAGATTTTTCATTTATATAAATAAATACATGTAATATATTCAATTTCTCTTTCTCTAGAAACTGTATAGAGGTTACTTTCAGGTTCTTGCTTTCACTAGAAATTCTGAGAACTAAGCCTTTTGCACAAAAGCTCACTACATTCCTCATTCTTGGCATGGGAAGTCTAATACATCATTGTGATAGGGGTAAGGGAAATGAAATGAAGTGTCCAGTGGAGTCCCAAGAGAATCCCTTTCTTTCTTTTTTTTTTTTTTTAAATATAGTCTCTGTAGCTCAGACTCTTGGGAGGCTCACAGCAATCCTCCTGCCTCAGTCTTCCAAGTGTTGGAATTGCAGACATGTGCCACCATGCCCAGCTTTTCTTCACTTGTGAAGGATAACTTTTCATGGTACAGAAGTCTACGTGGATCACTATTTTTTCCTCTCAGAAATATTACATAGTTCACTTTAATCTTGAATGAATTCTAAGATGTTAGGTGGAGGTTTTGTTTATTTAGGTAAATTAACAGAATGTTTGAAGTGTTTGACTTGGGATTCCAACACTACTGAGTATATAAACTGGAAACCAACTATTTAAGAAAAGGATAGATGTGGTGATACATGCCTTTAATCCCAACAGGTAGTTTACAGTAAGTTTGGCCAACCTGGTCTACTTTGCAAGTGCCTGGCTAGCCAGAGCAGTGAGACTCCATGTCAAAAATAGATAATACATTGGAATAGTGTACACAGTGGAATAGTGTACCTGTTTAGTATTAATTTTCTTAATCTCTAGGGGAGAAACTGCTGTAACTAGGTGTGTGTGTGTGTGTGTGTGTGTGTTGGCTATGAGACCAGCTATGCATGTTAGATGATTCTAACATCTTAGAATCCATTCAGTCAAAATTAAAGCAAAATATTTGTTGAGAAAAGGGAAATGGGTATTTTGACTATGAAAAGAAACAGGCCGTCAAATTCACTACCTCCTGGCTGTTCTTATTCCTATCCAGGTGGCAAGATGAGAAGAACAGACATTTTGAAATTTTGATTCTCTTTTTACTCAGTGTACTGTCTGGTCATAGTATATAATGGTTAGCCAGACATTGCAGGGCTTTTTTAGTGAATTTAATAGATTTTCTAAGTTTTGCTCACATTTCATTGAAAGGTTATTAGGAAAGATTAGGAAAGCCTGTAAAATCTTTCCAGTCTTCTTTTTGAGATTCTCTTTGAATCTGTTTCTTTATGGTAATACAGTAGAGATGATACTACCATTTTTTTCTTTCTTTTCAAATTAATACTGTAATCCCTGCCTCCATGTACACACAAGGATTGGGGCAGGAAAGGCACTAAGAATACAAAGCCATAGGATAGATATGACAACATTATCCTGAACCTTTAATTTCATTGATTTGATTGTAGGCAGCTTTAAACATTTTTCTATCCTAATTGATTTTATGGGGCAAAATATAAAATTGCTATCAGTTTTTAATATAATTGGCTTAAAAAGTTAGGTGTGAATCAAGACTGCTCTAGAACATGGTTTAGTCTGTCTTTGGTAGTTACCCCTTTGTGCTTCGTAGATTCCAAAATTTGTTGCATAGGGAGTCAAACTTGATTTTTTTTCATACCCATGAGCATTTGTTCTATTCTGAAAACACAAATAAAAGTAAGATGAAAAAATATTAAATGCAGTAAGTTAATTAGAGTCTGAGCACTTTGTACAAATTCTAGGCTCCTGCGGAGACTTGATGAATCGCTATGGATAGGGGTTGGTCTTTGGAAAGTGAGAGGGCCAGACCCTTAAGCCTACAGGGTGAAGAGCAACTGGGGCTCTCTGGAACAAACATCAGAGGAGACTGACAGATTGACAGGAAGGGAGAGTGAAGTTGATATTTAAATAATAAACCTTTTTTTCTTTCTTTTCAAATTGGAATACTGTAATCTCTTCTTCCATGTACACACAAGGATTGGGGACAGTAGACTGACAAATTGACGGGAAGGTAGAGTGAAGTTGATATTTAAATAATGAACCTTCACAGAAGAACAACTTAAAGTGTGTGTGGGGGGGATTCCTCTGGTATCAATTTATCTGTATCGGATTTTCCCCTTCTGAAGATTAAGAATACCATACCAATGCTTAATCAGAGTTCTGTGTAGTTAATGGTAGCATTAGAAGAGAAATCATTTGTGGTCTTCAGACCCCGTGTTTAGTTCAAACTAGAGGATTCTTAACAGACTTGTTTCCTTAAGCTGATCTTTTTAGTGCTCTATAATGACCATTCCCAAATTCAGGACATACAAATAGGTGATCTACTTGTTTGAAATTTCAGATTTAACAAGAATTTGTTTTAAAATGTTAGGAGACACAGAGATTGAGAGAGACACTTAAGTTTTTAAAAAAATGAAGTCTTTAAACAGAAAGGAGATGATTAGCATATATTATTTGAATACTCAGCAAAATTAAAAACTTACTTTTAGGGTTAGGTAACACTGGCTGGACTGGAATTCACTGTATCCAGCAGGCTGGCCTGAACTCCCAAGTGCTCTATGCTACCACACCCAGCTTCCATGCAGTTCAGGCTTGCCTCAAACTTGCTATATAAATGAGGATGACCCTGAACCTTGCCAGGTAGAAGCAGAACTTTAACGAAACCTGTTAGAACAGAGATAGCACTTAGAAGGAAAGCTACATCATGACAAATGTAATTTCTTTCACTTTAGGAGAAAAAAACCCCAAATTTTAATGAGTGTGCATATTCATGTGCACACCCCCACATACACCTAGTGCCATGGCACATTTGGAGGTCAGAGAACAACTTGTGGGAGCTGTTTTTCTCTTTCCACCATTGAATCCTGAACATCAAGCTAAGTGCTTTGAGGCAAGCACTTTTTTTTTTACCTACCATGTAAGGTTTCTTAATACTTAGAATTTGAATGGATTATTTTTAAAAACTAATTTGAGTTCAGACTTTGTCCTTATAATATGCATTTATTATTGTTAGCATAGTTAAATCATGTCTTAAAATATCCTTAGGAAACATTCCACTGAAATTGTGTGTAGTCAAATTTTCCTGGTTTTTCTTAATTCTGCTGTTGGTAGAGAAATAAATTTTAAAATGTGGTAGTTCCTTTGAGTATTTACTTCTAACCAGATGAGTCAATTTTTTTAAAAAAAGAAAGAAGTGTATCTTTAGCTTCGAGTCATCTTAAGTTAACATCATCTTAATTTTTAAACATCCTAAATTGGGAATATTTGGGGGGGGAGGTTTTAAAATTTAGATCAATAAATTTCAGCTGGGAAATTCCAGAGAATGGCCCTCTTGGTTAGTATTTAATATTTAATAAAGCTTGCTTTAAATTTGCCCCCCCAAAGAATGATTCTCTAGAATGATAAATAAGAACTATTATGTTCTCTCTTTCTAGAGCTTGCAGCCTACATGCATGTATGGACTGTAGAGGCATGTGCACAGATAGCCATGGTACAAGGCTGGTTAGTTAAATGCTTGTAGACAGGTACAAAATTTGTGGTCATTGAAAGAAAAAGTAGTGTCTGATTTTTTTTTTTTTTTAAGATTTATTTATTATATGTAAATACACTGTAGCTATCTTCAGACACTCCAGAAGAGGGAGTCAAATCTCATTACAGATGGTTGTGAGCCACCATGTGGTTGCTGGGATTTGAACTTATCACCTTCGGAAGAGCAGTCGGGTGCTCTTACACGCTGAGCCATTTCACCAGCCCAGGCAGTCTCTTTCTTTACTGTGCTGAGACTTACTGACTTCATGAGTTCCCATTCGCTTTATGATAGTATTCTTTAGTACACATTATTCTTTGTGTAAGCACTCCTATAATCAAGTTCAGAAAATATGACATGGATTCATTACTGTAATTTTTATCTCTCATTCTAGTGTTGTCCTTTATATTTAACCTTTGTCTATTTTATGTAGATCTAGGTTCCTACCTAAAATCCAACATCACATTTAGCTGTATGTTTCCTCAGCCTTTATGATTTTGAAAGTTATATGCCAATTAGTTTTTTAAAGGTTTCAGTGGCTTCGCTACTTTTTGACAGGAATACTATAGAATAGTGACTTTTGACTCATGTAATGTCGGCTTGCCTCAACATTGTGATACAATGATCAGTAGGTTAAGGCAGTGTCTTCCCATGTGGAGAAATATTCTGAGAATATGTAGTCTCATTAAATTTATGTTCTCTAGCTCTAGTGTGTTGATGATTCCCTTCCTTGATTAAAAAATAAGTTATTTTCATTACTTTAAAAATTCATTGCTGCTGGGCGGTGGTGGCACACACCTTTAATGGCAGTGCTTGAGATGCAGAGGCAGACCAATCTCAAATTCGAGGCCAGCCTGGTCAGAGCCAATTCCAGGACAGCCACGCCTACTCAGAGAAACCGCGTCTCAAATGAACAGCAAAAACAAAACAAAAATACCTCCGTGTTTGCTTATTATGATAATCAGAAAATCATGATTTCTTTTCCTGTCATTTCATCCATATTAACTACTTGGCATTCTGTGATAAGAAAGAGTGTTTATATCAGTATGGTCCTCTTATCCTCCACATATGCACCATTGCACACTCACATATAATAAATAAGTAAATAAATAAATAGTAAAGTAAGAATGTAACAAAAACTAAGAACGATACATAGAATTGCTCTCACAAAACTTAGTGAATGCGTGGAACATAAATTTCAAATTTTTTTATTATTTACTTTTAAATTTTATGTGTATTAGTGTTTTGCCTTTATATATGTTTGTGCACTGTGATTGTACTTGGTGCCTGTTGGAGGTCACAAGAGGGTGTTGGAGCCCCTGGAACTGGAGCATTACTGATAGTTGTAGTCTCCAAAATGGGTACTAAGAATTAAACTTGGGTACTCTGCAAGAGCAACAAGTGCTTTTAACTGTTGGGATATATCTCTAGCCCAGAACATTTAAAAGAAAACGTCTAAGGGATAGAAAAAAATATTAAAAGAATACAATGTAGCTTAGGAAAGAAACCATATAAACATAGCAGACACTAGCCTGTTCTATGAGTCAACAGCCTCTTGTCCTCTCATTCTCCACCCACTTTATACTGTGTGGTTTCCTATTTCCTTCATTTTGGGGCCTTTCATCTTTTTGTGCTTTGCTAAATGTAATATTCTCTCTGGCATGGGTGTGCATGGGTGTGTATGTGCATGCGTTTTTACTTTGTAACAGTTGTATCCTGCTTAGTTGGAGGCACTCCTTGAACATGGAAGTCTTCACATTCTATTTACTGAAGTTTGCTTTAGAATTACTTATATTACAGCAGTATAGGAGGTGTTTCAACAAGTCACTTTTTATAAGAAAGCTAATAGAAAATAACTGGAAATGAACTAAAATTGTCTGAAGGAGTAAACAGTTACGTTGTAATAGAAGAAAATAATTGGGTATGTTATCTTTTTAACCCAATGATGCCTAATTTCTTTATAGTATACTACAATATTATTCTAGTTTGTGCTGCTTTTAACCTAATCATAGCTACATAAAACTGCATCACTTGATTTCTTAAAAGTATCTGTAGCCAACAGTCATTTATATTTTAATTGTCAAACTTTAGAGGATATAATACCCGAAGGGACTTCTTTAAAATTTCTTACCTCCTTGACATTAGTTTTTAGTAGGTCATAGGCAAGTGTCTTAGTCAGGGTTTCTATTCCTGCATAAACATCATGACCAAGAAGCAAGTTGGGGAGGAAAGGGTTTATTTGGCTTACACTTCCATACTGCTGTTCATCACCAAAGAAGTCAGGACTGGAACTCAAGCAGGTATGAAAGCAGGAACTGATGCAGAAGCCATGGAGGGATGTTCTTTACTGGCTTGCTCAGCCTGCTCTCTTATAGAACCCAAGACTACCAGCCCAGAGATGGTCCCACCCACAAGGGGCCTTTCCCCCTTGATCACTAATTGAGAAAATGCCTTACAGTTGGATCTCATGGAGGTACTTCCTCAACTGAAGCTCCTTTCTCTGTGATAACTCCAGCTGTGTCAAGTTGACACAAAACTAGCCAGTACAGCAAGTCATTTATATACTGTAAGTGTGTTATGGGAAAAGTTATCTTAGCAGTCAGGAGCTAAGGAATACCACAAAGTCACACTGCACAACAAACCTCACACAAGAGATTTATTGGGAAAGACACAAGAAGATGGCTGGCTCTGCCCAGGTGAGAAGCAGCAGAGAACTGAACAGGAGGCAGGCTTTATATAGGGCTTCTTGAGGCTAGAGCTTACCAGGGGATCTCTGATTGGAGAGATATTGTGGCCTGATCTTGGGTGGGGGGTGGGTTGCGTTGTTTTCTTTTCTGTGGTAGTTGTGGTGGGGGTTGGCAGGGGGTTCAAGCTTTGAGGAGCTTACATATACTGACTTTTAGGTGGCTAGAGAAACAGCTGCGTAGTTATGAATACTTAATCCTCTTCCAGAGGAACTGAGTTCAGTTCCTAGCACCCACATCAAGCAGCTCACAGTAGTCCATAACTTCAGCTCCAGGGAAATTTGACTACCTCTCTTAGCCTCCAAGTCACCCATGCATATGAATAAACTTGTGCAGACACAGATATACATGTAAGTGAAAATAAATCTTGAAACAAATAAACAACATATACCCCCAGGTACTTTTGATATATATCACAGCTAGAAGAACATTGTCTTATAGGATAAATGTCTAACTCAATGGTTCTTAACCTGTGGGTCACAACCACTGTCTGGGTTGCATATCAGATATCCTGTATATCAGATATTTACTTTATGATTCATAATGGTAGCAAAATTAAAGGTATGAAGTAACAAAGAAATAATTTTGTGGTTGGGGGTCACCACAATGTGAGGAACTGTATTATATACTTCACCTCAAGAACACTAAGCCACTTAGAATTTCCAGCATCCTTACTTTCTGATACCTTTATGCTCTTACACATAGTGATTCCTCTGCCTAAAACATTCTTATCCATCTCTCCCTTGTACATTGTCCTGTCTCACTGAAGTATCATCCCTTTTCTTTTTCCTTCTCAAACTGAGTTAAACTATACTCAACATACTTAGCCTTATATATAGCACTCACCAGTGTTTTACTTTGCTGGGTTTTTTTCTTTTTGTCCTCCTACTAGGTATATGTACTTGAGATTAAACTTCATTGTGTCCAACTGTTTCTCCAGTGTCTGGCACATAGGAAATATAGCATAAATATTAAAGGAAGTAGAAACTTCTCATGTGATTTTTGGCACACTGAACATATTAGACCCAAAAGTAACCCTACTCTATTTTCTGAGGTTCGGGTTTTTGTTTTCTTGTTTGTTGTTTGTTTTATTTGGCCAGCTGTTTTTATTGAAACTTATTATTTTGTTGCATCTTGACTAGGTGAGGATTCCACTGCATGACTGCTGCTTCCATCTATGATGTCATGAAGGTGGCAGCTCACTGACTGTGTGCGCAGAGCACAGGATCTTAACAGTTCCAGAACATTTTCTAGATAAAGACTGGTTTCAGACAGTACTGCCAGTCTCATCAAAAGTGATACTTGCACTGTGCTTAATGTTTTTCTGCTACCCTCTGTCTCTGTGGCTCCTTGGGGGCTCCATCTGTCAGTTCTGAATGGTCTGTGAATGGTCACTACAACCCTGAGACCATTCTAATAACTGGATGCCTCCGCATTGTCACCATCAACTTTTCTGGAGACAAACCCATCAGACTGAACTTGGGGCCAATGCAGGTGTGGCTCAGACCTCATCTCCTGGGTACCTCAGGTACAGGACTTTGATTCCACTAGGATCAAACTTGGGAGGCTGGTGTCATATGAACTGACAGTAGTCACTGCAGCCTCCTCTGAGCCAAAACCCAAAAGCTTTCTGAGATTTTTAATGCAGTTTAAATATAGAATACATAATTTTGTTTTAAAAAAAAAAGCATTTTTTAAATTAAGGGGACAAAAAAACTAATGAGTAAGGCACCATGACTGTGTATCATGAGTTTTTCTCATGACTTCATAAGCTATGACTTGTGTAAATTATGTTTCCTCCTAGATCTTCAATTTCCTTATATATAATTATTTATACCTAGTATTTCCAGTGGTCTTTCCCTTCTTGATATAGTCACTGTGTTCTCTGAATAAAAACCAGTATGTACCTTTCCCCTTTGTACCATGTTAGGAGGATTGACATGCATCTGTTTCCCGGGGCCTGGAAGACCCGAGCTGAGCTTGCCTCAGTCTTCTCTTGGAGGTTTTCCTGCCTCTCATCTGTCCCTCCTCTCCCTCACCTTGCTCACTTCCTTATAGTGCGCTCTGCCTAGAATACTACTTAGCCAGAGTCTTAAGCCCTAAGAAGCCCACACTTCTGGATAACCACAATTCCCTCCGCTCTCAAAGAAGAACTTGAATAATAAATCAGACTCCTAAATGCAGAAGGTGAATAGGGGAAATGGGCATGAATAATTAGTTTCATGGAAAATTTAGCAAGCATAATATTGCTCCATACTAAGCTATACTTAAGGGAAAGTTACATTGTGTGCAGTTGAGTTTACTATATATACTATCATTTCTGACCCTTAATAATTGAGCATAATTATTTACTGCCTAACATATAACAATGGTAGATTACTAGGATTTTTTTTTTTCCACCTTAATGGGACTGGCACGATGATTCAGTGGATAAGGGTGTTTGCCACTAAGCTGGATAACCTGAGTTTCACCTCTGGGACACCCATGTTGGAGAGAACCAATTCCGCAAGTTGTCCTCCTGAATGTACATTCCTCATGCCAGTAGAATAAGGTTCCACTAGGAATGGGTTTTAGCTGACCTAGTTGCAGAGTTCTGTTCTTAGCAGAGTGCTGTCATATGAGAGCTATTCAATGAATGTTATTGAAAGAAAATAAGGTATTTAAAAAAGTGTATACTTCTCAAACTTATCTATATACATGGTAGCCAGCAAAAATGACTCTAGAATAGTCAGTTCAAAAACCACTAATATAGTAAATAAGTCATAGGAATTTTCACACTATTATTTACTAAAGCTTGGGAAAAGTTACTTAATTTTTCTCAGCCCAGTTTCCTTCATTTGAAGTTGAATAAAGTCTTAAATAGTTGGTGTAACATTTTAAGTTATGCTAGCTAAGTTAAGCTAATGCTGGGAACATGGTTCACTTGATATAGTGCTTGCCTAGCATGCAAGAAGTCCTTGGTTACCCCGTGCCCAGCACCCCACACATTCTAATGTGCACACCTGCAGATCACAACACTCAGGAAGTAGAAGCAAGAGGATCAGAAGTTTATGGTAATCCTTGGTTACTTAGAGTCTAAGAAGTGTGAAGCCAGCCTCAACTGTAACAATACCTTGTCTCAAAACCAGTATGTAAGATTAAATTAAAAGTTCTGGTTCGCTTTTTTTTTTAACAACTTATGTGTATGTATCTGAGCATATGCTTGTGGACTGTGTATAATATGCAGTGTGTGTGGAAACCAGAAGAGGGCAGCAGATCCCTTGGAACTGCAGTTACATCTGGAGGAAGGAGTTCTAGGTCGGAGATCTGACATTGTAAAGGCTAGAGATTGGAGTATGTCTGTATTTTCCAACAAGCAAGACGGTGTCTAGAAAGCTGGAAGAATGAGGAAACAAAAATGGTGAGAGGAGCCAGGTTGTATATGTCTTTAGTCCCAGCACTTGAGAGACAGAAGCAGGCAGATCTCTGAATTTGAGGCCAGCCTGGTCTACAGAGAAAGTTCCAGGACAGCCAAGGCTATACAAAGAAATGCTGTCTCAAAAACCAAAAGAAAGAGGAAGAAACAGTGAGAAGTCTCTGAGGGCTAGGAATTTGCAGTGACCTGCCAGTGATTGGATTTTATTTTTCTTCAGTAGCTCTGCATGCTCTGCATATTGTACATGACTTGAGGTACAGAGCGTTCTCTGTTTCAGAACACAGTTGTCTTCATGTACTGGATCAGGAAATTTAAGTGAAATTTTAATATAGCCTACAAAATAGCCTAATATTTATGGAATTCTGTTGAAGTCTTTGAAAGTTTATTTGGAGTATTACAGAGTCTGTCAGCAGAGAGATGAATACTATAGTTATGAAAGCAATACTCTGTATTTTAGAAATTGTTTGTGAATCTAGTCATAATTTGATAATTTCCCTTTTTTTGAGGAAACTAACTTCCCAGCCTCCCCTATTCCTAAAAGAACTGAAGCTTCCTTCCTTGTTTCTGCTTGTCAACATTGTCTTTATTTTTAATCATTTCTGTTTTCTTATGATATGATTTAATTTTGAAGATTTAATTTCAGAGTCACATCATACAACAGGCCTCATACTGGATGCTTTTTGAGTTAGTTTGCAACTGCTCACTCAACACAAATATCTGTATTTCAGATGGAGCAACTATCTGATGAAGAGATTGACCATGGTGCTGAAGAAGACAGCGACAAGGAAGATCAGGACCTGGATAAAATGTTTGGGGCCTGGCTTGGGGAACTGGACAAACTTACTCAGGTTAGAAGTGTTGAAAAATTTGTTGAAGAATGGAAGCCATCACTTCATTAACATTTCATGTACAGACAGAAGATGTGGATGGCAGGCTAAGTTTTAAAATATTGCTAAAAGAAAAAAGCATTAACAGATAGATGAATAGAAACTTTACAATGCAAGATTATCTTTTATGATTATTATTTGTATATGCTTATGTGAACATGTATATGCAATATGCATGTTCATCTGTGTGTACATGTACATGCAGGTAGAGACAGAGTATATCTTCAAGGTTTCTTTCTTTGAAAGCACCACTTCTTTGAAACATAGGGTCCTCTCTTTTTCTCTCTCCCCCCTCTTCTTTTCCCCTAGCCCCTCCCCCTTTTAATGAAGCAGAATTGGAAGATTTTTATTAAGGGTAAATTTAATACAAGCTTAAGCACCAGAACTAGAGTGGTGGAAAGATGCTCAGAAGAAAGTAGGAAAATGTCAGAATGAGTCTCCAGATATGATAAGTCTTTCATTGGCTAAATGCTTACCAATTAGGCTAGACCCCGAGGGATCTTGTTATGTCTGCCTTCCCAGGGCTAGAATTACAAGTGTCCACCATTTAGATTTGGGAGTCAAATACATGTCCTTGTTCTTGCAAGTGATTTGCCAACTGAGCTGTCTCCCTAGCTCATTTTCTGTAGTCATTCTAGGGTTTAAAAAACCAGATCTTTAACAGAGTTTCTCTTAATCTGAAAGGAGATTTAATATCTCTCTTACAAATTTGAGATTGTAAACTAAGACAGTTTTAAAGTCTAAAGTTTAAATATCTATTGACATATTTTGTTCTATAACCAATTTAAATACATTTTATGACATTTGTATTTTCTAGCTCATATTTTCAAAATACTGATAAAGCTTATTCAGGCTACATTTAAAATAGTTCTAAAAGTGTCTTTGGGTTTTGATTTTGTTGTTTTCTTTGTTTTATTGGGCTGTGGATTTCTTGTCACTGACATAGTAATATATGGTTGCTTAGCTTTTGAGATGGAGCTTCGTGTAACACAGGTTGGTTTTACTTGATTGAGTTTAAGGATGACTTGAGCTGCTGAGTTCCATTAGCAGAAGTCAGAGTGAGGAACTAGACCTAGCTGGGCTTTTGAAACCTCGAAGCCTACCACCAATGACACACCTCTGCTGCGACCCTAATCTCTGACCAGCAGAGACTGGGAATAACGACACTCACGCCAACATAGGTTCTTCAACAACAATCTCGCTCTTTTACTCAAGGCAGTAACAGCGCGCTCTCTCTCAGCAATCTCCCGCAGTGAACTCCTCCCTTTACTCAAGCCGTTCCATATATACACAGCCCTCTTACATCATCTCACTCCACTCATTGCTCTCCAGTCAGCAACATCCCGCCCCTAGCACGAGTTGCACATGCAGGCAGGACAACAGATCATTGGCTAACACTATTGTAAGGCTATATAACGTTTCAGATCATGCGGTAGGCGCGGATGACTCAGCTGCGCGTTTTCAGTTTTAGTAAGCAGGATGGGGTTATGAGGCTTGGCACTAAGCTGGGCGCCATCTTAGCTCAGTGGTTACTCCTGCTTCCCACACACCTTCTCCTACAAGGCCATACCTGGGAACCAAATACTCAAAAGTATGGGCCTATGGGAGCAATTCTCATCCTAACTACTACAAGCTGTAATAAGAAAAGGCAACATTTTTATCAAACTATCTTCTGATGTCTGTAAATACCAAACCATTTCTGTTCTCTGTGACAGACATGTGCGTGTGGACACATATATAGAGAGTCCAGAGGTTGACATCTGGTGGATTAGTCAGCATTCTCTTAAGGAACAGAACTGGTAGAATGAATGCATATATATTAAAGGAGGGTGGTTATTAGAGTTCTTACAGACTGTGATCCAGCCAGCAATGGCTGCTCCTGATGGGAAGGGCAAGAATTCAGTAATTGTTCAGTCCAGAGGTACAGGTCTGGCACTCCCCTTCTAGTGCTAGAGTCCTGGGGTATTCCTAGAGAGCTTCTGGTGTTCAGTCTATGTTGGAGCCTAAAGAAGCAGATTATAATATCAGCAAAGGAATAACTTAGCCACAGGATAGATAAACCTGCCAGTGAGAGGGTAGGCAAGCAGGCGAAGAAGCAAAGGCTTCCTTCTTCATATCCTTTTAAGTGAGCTACCACCAGAATGTGTGGCCCAGATTTAGGGTGGGCCTTCCTATCTCAAATAATCCAATCAAGAAAATCTCTCACAGCTGTGCACAGCTGCATGAATTTTATTTTATTGCAGATGCAGCCAACTTGATAGCAGAGATTAGCCATTATATCGAGTATCTACCTCTATTCTTATGGCATATTTCTATTGTATGGAGGTGGGGTTGCATGCTGTGGAGTATATGGAGGTCAGAGGAGAACTGGTGGAGTTGGTACTCTCTACCATGTCAGTCTCGGGGATTGGATTTAAGGCTTGACCACAAGGGCCTTAACCTGTAATTGTCTTTGCTACTTTGTAGATTCTTCTTTCTTCTACCCTTTCCACCCTTTTAACCCCTAACAGTAGACAAGATAGACAAAAGCATAGAAAGGAAAGGGGTCAACATTAACTATCTTTAGACTACTATCTGCTGATTGGAGCATCGAGTTCCTTGGGGCAGGTTTGATCTTTGCCAGCAAGATATCTAATTTCTTCTTATTTCCTCTTTGAGCATAACTACTTAACAAACTGATACCAATAGCCACCCTCACCTCTCAACCCCCTTCCTAAGCCCCCTACCTCTCTGGGCCCAGGATTCCAAATGTCACACAATCACGGAAACTATCTGCAGCTGACACCTGCAAATCACACCTGTGCTAGAGCACGAGGCAGATTATAGGCAGCTGCTGCAGAAACTCTGAAACAGCCCCTCGTCCCCATTCCTGAGATTAAAATGAGTGAACATTCCTATTTCTGTGATTTGTTTTAAGAAACTAAAATCCTCACTGCATAACCATCTGAGATATCTCTCTGGCCCTCACTCTTAATTTTTTTGCCACAGTTTCTTGTTGAACCTGAGGCTCACCAGTTGTCTAGACTGGCTGACCAAAAGCCCCACAGATCTTCAGGTCTCTGCCTCCCCAGTGCCAGGTTGACAGGCACCACCCAGGCAGACATGCCCATCTTTTACATGGGTGCTGCAGATCTAAACTCAGGTCCGCAGGCAGGTGTTATAAGCACTTAACTGAGCCACTTCTTTTTTTTTTTTTTTTTGGTTTTTCGAGACAGGGTTTCTCTGTATAGCCCTGGCTGTCTTAGAGCTCACTTTGTAGACCAGGCTGGCCTCGAACTCAGAAATCCGCCTGCCTCTGCCTCCCAAGTGCTGGGATTAAAGGCGTGCGCCACCATGCCCGGCCTGAGCCACTTCTTAATTCTTAGCTTTTTTTTTTTTTTTTTACAGAAGCAGTGTTATCATAAAGATAATGATTAAGTGTCCAGTTATATGCTGGTGTGTTGGTTTGAATAAGAAGTGTTCCCTATAAAATTAGGTATTTAAGTACTTGGTCCCAAGTCAGTAGCTCTGCTGGAGAGGTTATTAGGGGTGGTGTGACCTTGCTGGAGGAAGTATGACACAGGGGCATATTTGAGAGTTTAGAACTTCACACCTCTTCTGGTTTGCTCTCTCTGCTTGTGTCTGTGGTAAAGCTGTGATCTCTCAGCTTCCTGCTTCTACCTACCCACTTTGCCAGGCTTTTCCGCCATGAGGGACTAACTCTTATCCCTTTGGATGCTAAACCCAAATAAACTTTTTACTCTATAAATTGTCTCTGTCATGATTTTTTTTTCACAGCAACAGAAAGTAGTTAATACAGCTGGGAAGAGAAGAAATAAATAGAACTAATAGTGTATAAAGGAAATTATCCAAGGGCCAGCTAGTATATTGTGTCTGTGACCAAGTGGTTGTATACTTGAGGAGGAGGCCAAAAAGAGAAAGCAGTTAGGAAAGAGTCAGGCTGCCTTGGCTGAGGTAGGAACTCCATTCAAATGGTAGTCCTCCACACTCAGTATTATATTCTCACTTATATTTCAAGTTGCCTAACTTTTCATCTTAGAAATCTGTCATTAAAGAAAAACATTAGGGCTGGTGAGATGGCTCAGGGGTTAAGAGCACCGACTGCTCTTCTGAAGGTTCTAAGTTCAAATCTCAGCAACCACATGGTGACTCACAACCACCCGTAATGAGATCTGATGCCCTCTTCTGGTGTGTCTGAAGACTGCTACAGTGTACTTATTTATAATAATAAGTAAATCTTTGGGCCAGGGTGAGTTGGGGGTCTACCGGAGCAAGCAGAGGTCCCAACAACTATCTGTACAGGTACACAGTGTGTACTCATATACATAAAATAAATGAATCTTAAAGGGAAACATTAAAACTAATGCATATTATGACTTAACTATAAACATGTTAGTTTTTACGGATATTTAAAAAATAGTTGACTTACTAAAATTCAGATTTACTTCATTATTTTAACTCACTACCTGTGCACATTCAGTGTTAATCAACCTTAAGTTTCAAATAGTTAATGATTCCTCAAAAACAGCTGAAAAAAGATTGTATGTTGGGCATTTTCCTGGAAGAAGATCTGTAGGATTTTTGCAAATTCTTAGCAACCTCCCCAAAGGTAAAAAACCACCATACTATATTACTAATTTCTTGACCTTAGGAGAGTGTTTCTCAGTATCGCCTTCTTTGTCTCAGCACCATGGACAGGTAATTAAAAATACATGTTCATTTATTTGAACTGGAAAGAAGTTGAGTTTTCATAAATTGCTTCTGAAAAATTATGTTTAAGGTTAAAGGAGAATTTCTCAGCTGTTTTTTAAAATAAAACACTGAGTGGGTTGAGGATCACATTCATTTGATAGCATCAAAATCAGGATGAAGGAGTGGAGAAATAGCTTAGTGGTTAAGAACACTGGCTGTTCTGGCAGAGGACAGAGGTTTGGTTCTCAGCACCTGAGTAGCAGCTCATAATTGTAACTCCAGTTTTAGGGGATCCAGCTACCTCTTCTAGCCTCTGCAAGCACTACGTGCACACATGGCACATATCTTAGTCAGGGTTTTACTGATGTGAATCGACACCATGACCAAGGCAACTCTTATGAGTACAACATTTAACTGGGGCTGGCTTACAGGTTCAGAGGTTCAATCCATTATCATCAATGTGGGAACATGGCAGTGTCCAGGCAGGCATGGTGCAGAAAGAGCTGAAGAGTTCTACATCTTCATCTGAAGGCTGCTAGAAGGTTGACTTCCAGGCTTCTAGGATGAGGGTCTTAAAGCCCAGGCAAACAACGACGACACACTTCCTCCAACAAGGCCCCACCTACTACAACAAGGCCATACTTCCTAATAGTGCCACTCCCTGAGCCAAGCATATTCAAATCATCACAGTACACTTAGATACATTGAGACAAAATGCTCATACACATGAAAATGAATCTTTAGAAACACAATGGAGATGGGGACCGTGGTTTCCCCAGCCACAGAGACCAGGTACCATTCCCAGTGCCACTGAAGGCAGCTGGGGTAGCACCTAACTGTAATCCCAGCACTCTAGAGGTCATCTTCATTTAAGATTATTTTCTGCTGTATACAATGAGTTTTAACTCAAGTTGGGCTACAAGGAGAATATATCTAAAAACAAGATGGGCATTATTTGTTGGAGTTATAAAATCTGGAGATAGCATCCTAATGTAACTTTATAATTCTACAAATAGAATATCTGAAGTTCAGTTTTTGTTTTTTCAAGACAGGGTTTCTCTGTGTAGTCCTGAGACTTGTTTTATAGACCAGGATGATTTCAAACTCACAGAGTTCTGCCTGCCTCTGCCTCCAATGTGCTACCATGCCCAGCACCAAAGTTCTTTTTTAAAACTTGAACTAATTTTATATGACATTTATACAGAAGCTAGTTGTAAAATACTACTCAAGCCTTAAACAGTTGGATTTCTTTTCCTCCTCCTCCTCTGTCATTGTTGTGATTTTTCTGGTCAGATACCCGTTTTTCCTTATTGTAGAAAAGTTACGGGTGAAGAGAGTGTCATTGTAAGAAGGTGGTAAGGAATAGGAGTGTGACCTGGTGATAGGTTTGAGTGTGTGCTATGCACAAGGCCTTAGGTTAAGTCCCCAACACCACAAAGGAAGGGAGGGAATGAAGTTCATGATTGTCCTTTATAATAGGACATAAATGAGGCTATGGTAGATCAAAAACATAACCCTTTGAGGTAAGAGATGACCAAACTCTCTTCATGGTTCTTTACCATGTCCATATTCATATACTTCATAGTGAACTTATGTAGAATGAAGCCATTGACTAAATGATATATTTGAAAAGATATTTACCCTGAACTGTGATAGTTTTGAGTCCCTGGTGTGCTAAAATTAAGTATGTATTTAGAAATTAGAGATAACTGATGAAAACCAATTATGTTTTTCCTTGTGGCTATCATTTAGAAGAAACTTCAGCTTTTTTAATATGTATGCTGGTTAGTTTCCTGTCAACTTGACACAAGATGAAATGGAGGAGGGAAGCTCGAGAAAATAACTTCATAAGATGGGTTGTAAGCAAGCCTGTAGGGCACATTACTAATTAGTAGTTGATGGGGAGCGCCCAGCCCATTGTGGGTGCCCCCCCCCCCCGCAGGTGGTCGTGAGTTCTCTTAAGCAAGCAGGCTGAGCAAGCCATGGGAGTGATCCAATAAGCAGCACCCGTCCATGGCCTGTGCATCAGCTTCTGCCTCCAGGTACAGGACCTGTTTGAGTTCCTGTCCTGTTCTTTTAAATGCTCCTTTAGATGACAATGATATGGAAGTGTAAGCTGAATAAAGCCTTTCCTCTCTAACTTGCTTTTTGGTCATGGTGTTTTCATCGCATCAAGAGAAACTTTTCCAAGACAGTATGGCAGGTCACTCATCTTTTTGTATAATGAAAACCCACATTAATTCAACTTGTTAAACTTTCTTCTTTTAAAGAGTTTGGATTCTGACAAGCCCAAAGAACCAGTAAAACGATCTCCTCTTCGCCAGGAAACAAATATGGCCAACTTTTCTTACCGTTTCTCCATATACAACTTGAATGGTAAGATTTGCTAATATAAAGTTCTATAATATAGGAATGATAGAAATGCAATACTAAATTATATATGTAACTTGACTGAGTTTTGTTATTCTTTCTAAAAATTCTTTGTGTGTGTGTGTATGTGTGTGTGTGTGGGGGGGGGTATTATACACATGAGTGCAGGTCCCAGTAGACCAGAAGTGTCAGATAATCTTGAAGTTAGAGTTACAGGTGGTTGTGAACCATCTAATATGGGTGGGTGCTAGGAATGGAGCTCAGGTTCTCTGCTTTTAGCTACTGAGCCATCTCTTCATTCTAAGTTAATTTATGCATATTCAGTCACAGAAAAAGAAACTAGAACAAAACATGAATGTACGTCTTGTCATGTATTTAATACTTGATACTGTGCATGCTAAGGAGAAAGCCCACAGCAATATGATTGTATTGTTTTCTGACTAGATTAAAGTCTAAAGAAAATTTTTCTTAATAATTTAAAAGTCAGTCTGTGTGACCTGTATTTAATGTACCTAGCCACTTCTTAGTGTTTGTAATACATGTTCTGATTTTTTTAGACTTTCCTCTGTAATTATGCCTTTCTCTCTTTTGGTAATAATATATCTACATGGATATTGACCATATTAAGCCTTAGGGTTTCTATAGCTGTGATGAAACACCATAACCAAAAGCAAATTGGGAAGCAAAGATTTATTTGGCTTCTACTTCTTTCATTAAAGGAAGTCAGGGCAGGAACTTAGACAGCAGGAACCTAGAGGCAGGAGCTGAAACAGGCATGGGAGTATGCTGCTTACTGGCTTGCTTCCCCTGGCTTGTTCAGCCTGTTTTCTAATGAAAGTCAGGACCACCAGCCCCAGGATGGCACCATCCAGCTGGACTCCACTAATTAAGAAACCACCTTACAGTCAGTCTTATGAAGGTGTTTTCTCCTTTTGGATACCTCTCACTTCTGTCAAGCCAGCACAAGGTATTTTCAGTATTTTGTCTTTAAACTTACAACTTTATTTTCTTTACCAGAGATCTTAAAGGATAGGCTATATGCTTCTAAAGATTCTCTAAAGACTTAAAACAAAACCTGTTAAGTACTTGATTTGATTGATTTTAGGTCCAATGAAATGTATTGTTTTGCTTTTTTTCCCCCCCTTGCCTATGGCTAATTTATAATAGAATGTATAGATTTTGATTATGTTCCGAAACTTTTGTCTTCTCTGTAGAAGCTCTGAATCAGGGTGAGACTGTGGACCTGGATGCCCTGATGGCCGATCTCTGCTCTATAGAGCAGGAGCTCAGCAGCATTGGCTCAGGAAATAGTAAGCGTCAAGTCACAGAACCAAAAGTTACTCAGAAGCTACCTGCTGGCCGACATCCGTCAAAACATGGCACCCTGAGAGGACTATCATCTTCCTCTAATAGAACAACTAAACCTTCCCATGCTAACTACTCCCTGGATGACATCACTGCACAGTTAGAACAGGCTTCCTTGAGCATGGATGAGGCTGCTCAGCAATCTGCAGTAGAAGATCCTAAGCCTTTAGTGACAAGTCAGCACAGAAGGACTGCGTCAGCAGGCACTGTGAGTGATGCTGAAGGGCGCTCCATCAGTAACTCCTCCCGGTCAAGCATCACTTCTGCAGCCTCCAGCATGGATTCTTTGGATATTGATAAAGTGACACGCCCTCAAGAACTTGATTTGACAACACACCAGGGGCAGCCAATTACTGAGGTAAATACAGAAAATTTTTCTCTGTTGTTTTGGCCTTAAAATGCAGAGAAATGGCTGTGTTTAGTTTTGTTTTAATATAGTTTGATTGACTTTCTTACTTCCTTAACATTTAAAATTTATCAAAAGTACTTCTCAGCTAAATAGACCACAGGAGTGTACCAACAGATATAGCAGTGTCACAAAGATGAACTATAAGAGGCTTACATTTTTCTTTTGTCTTTTGATTTGTTAGAATCCCTTGAATTAATGCCAGTTATTCCATGTGATTAAGAAAATTAATTATGATTTGAAAAGCCATAAGTAGCTAAAAAGCTGATAATTGTTTTTAACATGATTAAAGTAAGGTCATAAGGGCATGTAAATCTTCATATAAGTCTTCTAAGTTTGCTCCATTCTATTATTAAAGGGTTAGTTAGTATGATATAGCAGAAAGAGACGCTGGACTTCCAGAACATGTGTCTTTGTCATTTGGTACCCAGGGAACTCAGGTGAGTTATTCAGTCTCTCCAGAGATCAGTTGCTCGTAAGAAAAATGCAATTTCTATTACTTGGTGTGCCTTCCTCCCTTCCTCAGAGATTCTGAGACTCAAAATGCAGGTGATGGAGGATGACAGTTTCCTGAGGGCTGTGGGTTAAGAGTGGGGGATGGATTTATGATAATATATTTAACAATAGAAAGAGGTTTCTTTCTTGATTTCTTTACATTGAGAAGATAGCAATTTTGTTATATGGTAGGAACAAGAAAGCAAATGAATGGAACAGAACAATGCCAGCCTTTGCAGTGAGCTTGTATTTACATCTCTAGTACAAAGTAATAGTGTGTGTGCATTATTACCACTAGTGCAAGACACTGTGAAACACTGTTGAGTTACAGAGACACTTGAAATGTGTATTATCCGCCATCATTAGACTCTCCCCTGCCCAATTAATTTAACTCTTTAGATTAACTTAAATTATTCATTAACTCTGGGTATTACCCAAATGCTTAGCTTTGTTTAGGTACTATAGAGCACAAAAGAAGCACTATCATTGTGGTTTAGAGACAAATGAGTGGTTACAAAGAAAGCACACACATTATATAAGCCTAAAGAATAAACACTCATTTATTAAAAATTGATCTTGTCTACATTCTGTATTCTATAGAGAATTTGAAAACCTTTATGAAGAAACCTAGTATCTATTTACTTTATGGCCTATGAGCCTTTTTACACCAGCTTCTCCGTGTTTCATTTAATGCCTGTGAGATTTACCTGAGATTTAAGGGAGCAGTGTTTATTAGAGCAGTGGTGTTCTCTTCTTTGTCCGGTTTGTTATTACTTCCTTTCTGTCCTATTATTTTGAGTTAGGTCAAAATGCATGAGAACAGATCTGAACTAATTACTAGACTGCCTGTCCTATCCCTCTGTTTTTCTGTCTGTAAAATACCAATCATTAAGTTCAAACAGAGTAAGATAATATAAAGTGAAAAGTTCCAGCTCTCAGGAAACACATTAAATGCCCATGGACAAAGATAAAAATACTTGGTGGTGTAGTGTTTAATATAATATTTTAAATACGAAGTTTGATAGGCAAGTTTTGATAGGAATGGTCTAAAATCTTATCTGGCCCCCTCTTACCTTTTCCAGGGTGACTTAAAAAATGGTTTAATAACTTGCTTCAATATTCTTTTTTTATTTATATACTATGTTATAATTCAAATAGGAAAAACAAAGATGAGCTCATTAGATCCAAAACCCATATATCAAATAGTCTTCAAATCAAATCAAATACAACTTTGAAAATTATAATTAGTTTTTCATATGTGGAATTAAATAGTTCTTTCAGACTTATTAAATATTTTCTACCATACACATGTCATAATTTGCTCCCAGAAATAAGCACTGTCTAATCTTGGAGCTGGTTCTTTTTTTTTTTAAGATTTATTTATTTACTATGAATACAGCTTTCTGCCTGCATGTATGTCTGCAAGCCAGAAGAGGGCACCAGATCTTATTATATATTGTTATGAGCCATATGGTTGCTGGGAATTGAACTCGGGACCTCTGGAAAAGCAGCCAGTGTTCTTAATCTCTGAGCCCTCCCAGTGAAGCTGATTCTTATAACATTTATCCCCACATCATTAACCGTTGCTGTGTATATTAGGTACTGATGTTGGAAGGACTATAGCTTGTCTTTACACACCTCCTTCACTTTTCTACTTATGTTCCATGCTTTCTAGTTTTCCACTGTCTCACATTTAGTCATTGTTCTTTATTTCCTTCCTTCTCCTTCTTTTTTTCTTTTTTTTCTTTTTTTGTTTGTTTGTGTGTGTGAGGGGTGGGTCTTAGAGATCAAGCAAGCCCAGGCAAGCACTTACACACTCCACCACTGAGCTAAACCCCCAGCCCTCCCAGAACACTCAGTGCTTTTATTACAGTGACTACACTTGAAGTTCACTGCAAAACACTATAAAGAATATACTTTAAGAGATAGCATTTTGCTTTTTAAAAACAAAAAAAGACCAGGCAAACAAAACCCTTCCTTTTTACTATGTTTATCTTTTCAACTTTTAATTTACAACTGTTGATTCAATCTTGTTTAGCTTGAACAGAAGTAATTTATATTAATTTCTTTCCTATTAAACTTCATTTTCCTCCTATCATTTCTTTTTTTTTTTTTGGTTTTTCGAGACAGGGTTTTCTCTTTTAGCCCTGGCTGTCCTGGAACTCACTTTGTAGACAAGGCTGGCCTCGAACTCAGAAATCCGCCTGCCTCTGCCTCCCGAGTGCTGGGATTAAAGGCGTGTGCCACCACGCCTGGCTCCTCCTATCATTTCTTATTTATGTCTTTTCTCTCAGATCACTAACCCTCTGCAGAGACGATTCTGCCTGTCTCTGGCATGAAGGGCATATGCCTGGCAGCCAGTATTCCAGCAGCCAGTTAGGGAAAAGAACAGGTTTGGATGTGAGATTGTTTCTCGATGTGAACTTCATCTGATCCTTAGATTTCTCAGCACAAACACAGCTGACAGTTTGGGCTAGGTAGATGAGTTGTGAGATGGTACCCTGGGATTGTAGGATGTTTGGCAGCAACCCCAACCTGAACTCAGCAGGTACCAGTAGTTCCCTTCCAATTGTAGATATGATTACACACCAGTGAAAGATAAAATCACTCCCATTTGAGAATGTTATCATTAGGTAGAAATTTTTAATAGCAAATTGGAGCCCCTTTTTCAGGAGAAATAACCTTAGGTTTTCCTTTTCCTAACATCTTTTCCTTGGGAACATACTGAATTAAAATTAATTGTAGATGGCTAGTGCAGGAGAATAAGTATGAGTTCTTCAGCCTAGCTGCAGGGTAAAACACGGTTTCAAACAAAACAATAAAAGATTGGTTATAGAGTATTTCTAGGTGGGGCCAGAGATGTATCCCAGTGGCACATTGCTTACTTAGCATAGACAAGGCTATATATTCAGTCTCCAGCACCAAAAAGAAAATGATGTTCAGAAAAGTCACCAGGTACTACAGGTGATTTTAAAATCACCCTCAGATTAGTAAGTGCATACAGAACATGAAGAATGCTATGAAGCACATTGTAAGACCTAGGCCCTAAGCTGGGCGTGGTGGCGCACGCCTTTAATCCCAGCACTCGGGAGGCAGAGGCTGGTGGATTTCTGAGTTCGAGGCCAGCCTGGTCTACCGAGTGAGTTCCAGGACAGCCAGGGCTACACAGAGAAACCCTGTCTCGAAAAACCAAAATAATAATAATAATAATAATAATAATAATAATAATAATAATAATAATAAAAAAAGACCTAGGCCCTAACTTTCTCCTATATGGATGGTATAGCTTTTGTAAATGAGTTAGAACATGTCTCCGAGGGGCCTTAGACTTACATTCAGTACTGTAAGATACTACTGCTTCCTGTGCAGTGTGACATTTTCACAGTCCTTGGTCATTTCTGTTCTTACCAATGTGGTCTCTTTTCCACAAAGGTCCCTTGTGAACATCATGGACTCTGAAGATGATATACCTGAGGTTGCAGAACTGAGTGGACCTCATCTCAAACAGTGGGCTGGCCCGTTGGGGCCTATGAATGAATGTCATTCGGGACTTGAGTACATTGCTGATAGGCAGATGAAGAAAGAACTCTAGGGAGGGAGTGCTTTCTCAATCAAGCATGGCTTCTGTCTGTGTAGTCCCACTTGTTACTATGCTGCTTCTGAGCACTAGTGCACATGACACAAAGCCAGGTGCTGTTCTGCGCTTCTCCAAGTTAGAGCAGCAGTCAGCTGTCATTTGGCCTTTTAGTGCTTACTACACAGATACACAGTTTGTGTCTTCTGGAAACTATCCTTATCTGCTTGTAAGTTTGATATCTTTTTAAACTCCTTATTTTTGTTTTAGTGAGATTTGGAAAGAAAGTAGAAATACCTCGTTAATATCACTACAGCCTCTTGACTTTTGGAGTGCCTCACAGTAGAGTCTGTGTTTTAATCATATTCCTTTTACACTGACAAATCTAATTTTTAAAAATATTCTAAAAAATGTTTCATAGAATATATTTTGATCATATTTCTCCTCCCCCTAATTTCTTCCAAATTCTCCTTACCCATCCTCTCTGCCTTATACAAAAGTAACAATAAAAAACAAGAAATACACACACACACCAAAAAAAACCTCACAGAAACAAGAACCAAAATCGGCTAAAGACTAATAATAAAAATGTCCAAACAAAGCAAAACGGGTCAGAAAGTCTACACACACACCACTGAGTTTGTTTTGACCAGCTACTGCTGAGCACGGGACCCGCCTTAAGGTATGGTTAATATACTCTGTGAGACTTCAGTGGGGAAAACTGATTTTTCCTTTGCCAGAGGGTATCAATTGCAGATAGCTTCTTTAGGACAGGGCCACTTCCTCCTCTTAGTGCTGGGACCCCATCTAGCTTAACCCTTGCAGGCCTTGTATGTGCTGTCTCTGAGTTCAAATGTGCATCCGTCCTGTTATGTCTGGAGCAGTAATCTTATTTCTCATTATGTGTGTATTTTTTTTCTTTAAGCTATTGGGAGTTGGCTGCATTTGTCATGACCTTTTTCTGTTTGTCATGCCTGCTACCATTTCTAGTTCCTGAGAACAACACTAACCATATAGAATTTATAGACTTCTTTGATCTAGTAACTGAGATAGTGCTATAGAACATGTTTAATGGATAGTACATAGAAAAGTGAAGAGAGTCTTAATCTGACAAAGCATATGGCATTCCATAAGTAGCTACTTAATATCATATGGATTCTCAGTGCCTAAGCACCACACTTGATTGCAAAGAATAAACTGTCGTCAACAGGGACTGGAGAGATAGCTCAGTGATTAAGTCCTTGATATGAAAGCATGAGAACCTGAGTTCAGATCAAATAGCATCCACGTAAAAACTGGGCATGATGCACAATGATACAGGTCTGTACTCCAGTGCTGAGGGGCAGTGACTGGTGGATCCTGGAAGTTTGGTAGCCAGCCACCATTGCCAAATCAGTGAGCTCCAAGTTTAGTCCCTGTCTCAGCAAATATGGTAGAGCATTATTGAGGAAGATGTCAGATATCAGCCTGTGACAACATAGGCATACACAAACACGTCACACACGCAAGGTCATTAATCACTTTGAAGATTAAATACAGAATGTTTTACAACTCAAAGGCTGACATCTTTGAGGGGAAAGAGTTGCAGAGAAGTGAGGAGCTAATGGGTGGCTAAGAAGTGGCCCAGCTGCCAAGTATGGATTAGGGAACTTTGGCGGTACAGAGAAACAAGAGATGAGAGGCAGGTTAGCCAGACGAGTTGAACATTTCTTTTTGCCCCTTACTTACCCTGGTGGGTTGACCTGTTTCAATGTCAAACATACTGAAGGAGGAATGAGACATGCTTAGCTTTAGAGGGTGGGTGAAAAAATATGAATTTAGTACAGAATACACTTTGCTGGTTGAGATTCTTTGTAAGGGAAGAGGGAAAAGAGAAAGGCAGAAGCTTGAGGTGCTGGAGAAGTAGCACTGGTTTTGAGGGGTAGTTAACAGATTGGTAGGAGGCAGACACAGACTATGGCCAGTGTGGCCCAGGGCAAGTAAAGGCTCATTAGCATACACTGCTTCTGGACAACATGGCTGCAAAGGTCTTCTGACAGCTGGATTGTCTAGAAGTGAAATAAGGCTATTCTTAAATTGTTAAGGATTAGACAGATCATCTGGTTCTTAACTTTCTTTCTAATTTTTGTGTGAAAGAATAAACGGTAAAAAAGTTTCTATTTTTTCATTGCTGTTTCTGTCATTGAGTGATCCATTTCTCTTTGCGCATGCGTAGGAGACCTGCTCTTTCACCTCCATTATCTATCATTTTTTCCTTCCTCCGTTTTCACAGCATGCTATCTCTCTGAGCTGTCCCAGTAAGCAGGCCAAGCACCACTCTGACTTCACAGAAGAGCAGGCTGAGCTGACACCTGTAAGTTCTGTAAGCATATCTGGGGCTGTTTAAATCAACGAAGAAAAATAGATTCATTAGAATTCCAAATGATAATGTCTGGTCATATAATTACATCAACTTTTCTTTTGTTTAAAAAATTCAGTTATTTAAAAAGACTTGTAAATTTAAAAAAAAAAAATCCTACATCAAAATTAACCAGACCCAAAGTCTGCACAACTCACCGACTTTCCGTACAGTGAGAGTGGGCGTTTGGAATGGGACCTGTGGTGGAGCTTCACATGAGAGTCTACATTTGATTATTGAATACAGTTTATGTACTTACCACCAAAAACAAAGCAGAGCAACCCAGGACAGCCAAGACAGACAGACAGACAGCTTAGCTCATATCCTCCTTCACAGTCATGCCCACTGCCTGCATTCAGTCCTTCTGAATCCCGTCAAATTTAGCATTCTGTCTTCTTTTCTTCATGTTGTACTGTAACTAGTGTACATTTGTTTATAATATATACATATATATATATATATATATATATATATATATATATATATATATATATTATTGGCTGGAATCTGTATATGAGAGTGAACATGCGATTATTTTTCTTTCTGATTTGCTTGACCTCAATATTATGCATTCTAAGTCCACCTATTTTCCTGCAGAATATTTTATGATAGCAAATATACATATTGCTTCAGTAGGAATAACAGATACTAAGAAAATCTGTAGGAAAATTCAAAGGAAATTATTATTACACAGGAAAGGAATCTTCACAAAGGAAGATTTTAAAGCACTACTGCAGGCACTGCATGATTTCCACCATGACTGTATTAATTTACACTACTCCCATTAACTCTTGACATCCCCTCCACCACTGCTCGCTCGCTCTATCTATCTATCTATCTATCTATCTATCTATCTATCTGATTTTTTGAGATAGAATTTCTCTGTGTAGCTCAGGAACTCACTCTACAGACCAGGCTGTCCTTGAACTCACACAGATCTGCCTGCCTCTGCCTCCTAAATGTTGGAATTAAAGGCATGCATTACCACCACTTGGCTTCACAGCAGTTTTGATTTGCATTTCCCTGATTTGGTTTTGGGTTTTTTTTTCTCCCAGTTAATTTGCCCATTTGTTGACTGACAATTTTATTTCTGTGGTATTAAATTTCTGTAATTCTTTGTAAGTTCTGGCTGTCAGCCCCTTGCTGAAGTGTAGCTGGGGAAGATTTCCCTCCATTGTGTGTGCTGTCTGTTAACTCTGCTGATTGTGTTCTTTGCTGTGGAGGAACCTTCTACTGTTGAGCAGCCCCATCTGTTGATACTTGGGCTTAGTTAGTTCCTATATAGCTGATGTTCTTTTGAAAAGTTCTTCCCTACCCTATATTTTGAAGGCTATAACCTGTGTTTTCTTCTAAAAGTTTCAGTGTTTCAGGCTTTAAATGAAGCTCTTTGATCCATTTTGGATGATTTTTTTTTTTACAAGGTGAAAAATATAAACAAAATATTCTGTAGGTAGAAATCCAATTTTTCTAGCACTGTTTGTTGAATTTTTCAAATAAAAATTTTACCAGTTTTTAAAGAAAATGATCAAATCCTGATAGTCACCTTATAATACAGTGCTTTTGAATGTTAACACTCAAGATAGACTACCTGATATAAGGGAGGGAGGGTTGGGTTTTTTTTTTTTTTTTTTGAACCACTTTAAAATTCTGAATCTAAGGGCCTTCATCAGCTTCTGTAAGCACTAAGAGATTTAGCTATTCTTCAGGGTGGGACCATAAGGTACACTGTTTCTTCTGCACTGGTACTTAACTAAATACCTAGTTGCTTCAAAAATGTATTCTCTGGCAAGTGTTCATTCTTTTTACCATGCAGTAACTCTCAATCCTTTTTATCTTCTTTTAAAAATAACGAATACTTTATAACACTTTACTACTTCCAACAAAATTCATAGTTACTATAATCTCCTCCATCCCTGCAATGTAAAAGGATATAATGCCTTAACATTTAGGATAAAGAAAAGCAAACCTAAATAATTTATACAAAAATATGTAATGTGTAAAGAATGCAAGATAGTAGTGAAAATCCATCTGTTCTTAAACTAGAGTTCTCATCGAAGTGATCAGTAGTTTGATTGTTAAAAATCACAAAAAAAGAAAGTAGAAAATGAATGGCCCCCAGAATTCTAGTGTGCTGGGATAGTAACAGACATGACACGTTTGTGTGTGTGTGGTGGAAGAAAACGGGGACGTAGCTTTAACTGGAGTGGTGAGATGGTGTGCTAAGACAGGGACAATGGAAACTACAGAAGACCTTGAGTTCTTCCTGCCTTAGCAAAACTGAGTGCTTGGATTATAAACATTCCCCATCATCTGGCTTGAGGTAAGTTTCTAGCTGTAATTATGGTCTTTTGCAGTTTTAAATGAAATGGTGTAGTAAGAAATTATTTTTGATATTTGATTTTTATAAACATACTTTTCTCAGTCTGTACTAATGTAAGTTCAGTGAAATTCCTGTATTTTGTATTTTAACTAATACAGCATTTAGTTCTTAATTTTGTTCAAAGGAATTTCAGATCTCTGTGTATCTGACACTGCCAGTTGTAATACTGGAGGCTCTTTCTTCAAGCTAGGGTTCCATTAGTAATAGTTTCCATTATTATAAACAGTTCTTCATAAGCTTTATACAAAAAACCCATGGCCGGGTTGGGCCAACATGAGCAACATGGGTAAAAGGAGGTAAATATAAGCAAAGTACTGTGTTTATATGCACAAATGTCATCAAACCCGTTATGTTTGATATTGTGAAACAAAATAAAATAAAAAGTATAGAATTTTCTCAATCTATTTTATAAGACAAAATGTTCCAAAATCCATTGAAAATTTATATTATACAAAATTATTTTGTGTTTTCATATAAAGTATACAAGATTTTTTCATTCATGATTTTCCATGTGAGGACATAAATGTCCCGTGGGATGGATCTGTACTTTTTGATGTTGTACTGTGCTTTAAGACAGCTGGCATTTCCAACTATCTTCTCAATAAATACTGTTAACCCCTCCTCTTGTCTTTATTGTGAATGCTCAAAATACCCTCCCCATTTTTCTGAGATACCAAGTTAAAGGCAGTACTCACTACCTCTGAGAATCACTTATCTCAAATACCTGCTTTTTTTTCATTTCCTCTACCCATCCCACCCTTTTCAGCCTCTGACTCACCCTCCAAGACAGTACACGTTTGCAAGAATACTTTACTGAATTCCTAATTTTGGCATAGGTGCTCACCTGCTCCTCCCTCCCATGCCACCTAGCACAGCTGGTTATCGTTGTCAGTGGACAATACAGAAAGATATTAGCAAGTTAAAGGCCAGACAGCTCAGAGAAAACAAGGACTGAGTTTCTTGATCTTAGACAGGGCAACAATATGTGACTGCCTTTTTTACTCCAGGGCCTGGTGTAGCTCCGGGCTTGAAGTTAGAGTAAAGAATGGCAGAACTGAGAGAGAAAAAGCATAGATGGAAGAGAAAATGAAAACATACAAGCTGTCAGTTTTGTTTATTTTTACTGTAATGCATTTGTGTCGGCATGTGTAGCGCGCATATGAAGTTCAGAGGACAGTTTTGTGAAGTTGGGTCTTTCCTTCCACCTTACATGGGCTCTGGGGGATCTGACTCATGTTCTTAGGCTTTCCAGAGCAAGTGTTGTGCCATCTCGCTGACCAGAATTTGTTTTGGTTAACTAGCAGCATGTGCCAAGACACCTTGGCTGTTAACAGCACACCTCATTTCTTCCTTTACATCTTTCTCCAGTGAGAGGCTTGATCCCTCTTCCTTCTGAAAGTGAGTCAAGGAGCATTGTGTAGCTTGCTGATACTAAAGAGGGAAATAAGTAATGTAGTATTTGTAAAAGAGAACTCATTCCAGCTGTGGTTTCTAGGTGCCTCGCCTCCTGTTACACCTACAGTTTAAAGAGAAGCAACATGGGTTTTGCCTCCCCTAAAAGGCCCTGACATTCTGCTTTTCTAGATTTTTCTGTTGTTTGGTAAAATTTTCAACCCAAATAATCATAATACTTTCAGAGTATTGCCCCCACTAGCAAAGTACAGTTCGGTAGTATTTTTGTAAGTCTTTTTTTTATTATTATTTATAGAAATAACTAAAACTCATTATGATGCTTAATGTATTTCTGGATCAGGTCTCCCTGTCCCCAAGATCCAAACTATGTCCTTTTTTAAAATTATTTTATGTGTATGAATATTTTGTCTGCATGTATGTCTGTGCACCACATGCATGCCTAGTGCCTGTGGAGGCTGAAAGAAGTCATCACTTCCCCTAGGACTGGAGTTACAGACAGTTGTGAGCCACTACATGTATGCTAGAAGAGCGCCCAGTGCTCTTAAACACTGAGCCATCTCTCTAATCCCCATGCACATGCCACTGCAGTTGTAAAGAAGTCAAAGGACAACCTTTGGGGAATTGTCTCCTTCCAGGATGTTTTGAGGTAGGGTCTCTCTTACTGTTTTTACCATGCTGTCTGTCTGTGTGTTCCAGTCAGTTCTCCTGTCCATGGCAGTCTTGCCATGGGAGTGCTGGGCTTACAGATGAGCACCACCACATCTAGCCTTGTACAAGGATTTCAGGGACTAAACTCATGTTCATGTGTATACAGCAAGCACGTTCACCTGCTGAGCCATCTGGTCCCCTGGATCTGTTTCTTAAGCAACCACCAAAATATTTTCTGAAACCCGGGTGCTAAGATGATGATAACTGATTACTACATTAAGTACATATTGTAAGCTTTTTTTAAGCTTATGTTAAAATTGATGTCTGGAATTATATTTCATAGCTTTCTTGGATGGTATGAAGCAAATTTCTTTCTTTTTTTCTTTCTTTCTTCCCTTTTTTTTTCTGGTTTTTTTTTTTTTTCTAGACAGGGTTTTCTGTGTACCATTGGCTCTCCTAGACTTAACTCTGTAGACCAGGCTGGTCTTGAACGCTGAGATGCACCTGCCTCTGCCTCCTGGGTGTTGAGATTAAAGGTGTATGC
>CACVCL010030974.1:0-38822 GCA_902729485.2 Mus minutoides
GGGTGTAAAATAATGCCTTAAGAGAAGAGCCTGAAGAGCACTGCTGTGAGGGATATCAGAGGTCAAACACTTTCTTGCTTGGCTCACAAAATCCCCTGTGAAGTGTCTGTCTCTGCTCCAATATTCTCTATGAAGAATTAATTTCTTTCTCAAGAGCTGACACATTTTAGTTTAGATAACTTTGATAGCTTAAAAAAAAATCTTCTCTCATATACTAATCATTGAAAGATGATGTCCACCCTCCAGAGGGCCGATCAAAATCATAGATGTAAAATTGTTCTCTGCAGAGAATGATAAAAGGCTTTACTCATTATAATTTGAAAAATATGAGAAATTAAAACTTGCTGAATTATATTAATATTTATTGTTAAATATAATTAGAAAAGGGGGGGGCAGAGAACTAGGATAGGATTCTTTGAGCTTTACCTTCTTCACTGACACTAATTGGTTATACAGATCTTTACTGTTGACTCACTCCATCCTCAAGTCCTGCATTTCCTCACTTGGGAGGTAACTCAGTCTCCAAAACTGTTCCGCATACACATTACTCATATATAATCCCTAAGTGTGTACATACATTCATACATACATACATACATACATACATGAGCATGTATGGATTCATGCACACATGGATGCATGCACAGTCAAAGGCACCACAACAAAGATTGCAGCAGCTGACTTCAGGTCATGTTAATCAGTCTTCATCTAAATTGTGTACAGACCTAGGTCTTTATATGAGTTGAGAACTCATAAGTCATGATCGGATCTATACTTTCTCTGGGCAGAGAAATCCAATAACCCTTGGGAAAAATGTAAGCCAAGACAACATAGAAAATATGAGCAAAATATAAAAATTAAATTATTTATGGCTGCTAGCTCACTAGAATCACAAAAATAACCTTACAACTTCTATATACTAGAAGAATCGTGTATATACTTTCTGACTTTAGAGAGAGTTCTGCTCAAAAGGGCTTGGTTAAATAGTGCCACAATGGCCACCTGACTTATTGGTTATAGAAGTGGGATCATTATCATTAAATGACACAGGACATCCATAGATAGATGTTCAGTGTGTGCCAGGAAGCCAGAGTTAACTGAAGGCCCAGAGAAGGAGTGCCAGTGTGAGATAAAACGTATGTATAAAAAAGGACAGATGTATCCCAAAATGAGCCCTTGTATTTCACCAGAGCTTAAGATCTAGGGGAGTCAAGATTTCTCTTGTCATCCCATCATGATGATCACAGCCACACAGGTATCTAGAAATGTATAGTGGCGAGCCCACACAGTACACTTAACGTGCATTTGCTCAAGGACAAAGAGGAGTAAATTGTAGGAGAAAACCTACCCTACTGAACAGAGTGAAAATACAAAAATGAAAAAGGTGAGCATAAAACTAGATGTGGTCTATTTTATGGTTTACTAGAAAGTTCCATAGGCTCAGAGAGAGCCTGAGCTTTCAAGGGGCACCCAGACAGTCATTAACTTTTTAATGCTTTAGTTACTCATCAGTACAATCTCTTCCTTCCTGCGTTGAAGGGATACTACATTGACGTGTTACTAAGAGGAAGGGGAACTAAGAGAGAACTCAGGTGCTTGGCTAAGGACATAATCACTTCCTGGAAATGCTTAATTGGTGACAGGCACAGAAATATTGCTGAGTCGGCAGAAAAGACTGCATCTAGCATAGGGAAGGAAAAGAAGGGCAGATGAAGAAAGGAAAGGAAGCTTAAGTTGACTGCTGCAAAAAGAAACACATATGTGCTTTTACTAACTGGAGACAATAGTTTAAAATGGCATTCAGTGTTAATGAAATAAAGGGGCACATCAAAAGACAGAGATGCTTAAAATGTAGTGAAATGCTGATGTGTAAAGTCAAATGGCATTGGGCACAGCAATAAAACAGACACAAAACCGAGTTGGGAAGATGGGATGGAGAAAGATTGATCTGGATATCACAAAGGAATATGGAGAAAAATCTCAGAATCACAATATGCAAGGAGGAGGTAAGGCACTCAGCCATCTGCCATGTCTTAGAAAACAGCGCACCCTCGGTAAGACAAGCTGTTCCCTGCAGCGAGCAGAACCCTGGACTGAAGATCCAGCACAGAGGGAAAAGACTACTGTGATAGAAGATTCAATCAAATCAGAGCAGGAAGATGAGAGGAAAATGCAGTTGTACTGTATGACTCCTACATGCTTGGCAAGTGGTCCTGGTTGAAGTACCTGCTTAAGTGTTAGGTGAATGGCACTTGGAACACTGGAGGTGGTCTCCAGTTAGAAGCCTCAAGCAAGAGGGATCTAATAACAGGAGGAAGCAGTGATGATTGAAGAATGGTGTGTGTGTGTGTGTGTGTGTGTGTGTGTGTGTGTGTGTGTGTGTGTGCTTATGTGTGGCTATGTGTCTATGTGAGAGAGTATATGTGTATGTGTTTTTGTGTGTTTGTCTGTATATGCATAGTGTCTGTATGAGAGTGTGTGAGAGTGTGTGTGTACCTGATTGAATCACACTTAAAATCAGGAGTACTGGATACTATATTTTCTGTTGTTTTTATGTCACTGAATACTTCAGGTTTGGGAATTAGAGTAAAATCATTGCATTCATCTTTTTTAATCATTTGGTTTAAACTGGAGGCATTTGTCAGCCTCTTGCAATTCTTCCTGTCTTCCATGGAAACAATTGAGGGTTAAGGTGGAAGAAGTTACTAGAAGTGCACTGTTCCATATACCTTCCAGTCATCAAGACAGAGGAGAAGCATCCACTTGAATTAAAAATGGAAGGTCCTTTGAAATCGAGGGAAGAGACTATTTGGGATAGTCAACTCATCCTGCTAATCTTGTGCAGATGGCAGGGTCTAAACTGTCTTTGTGGCAACAACAGCTTTTCTAGTAACCCAGTGAAGATTTAAGACAAAGCAAAACAAATTTGGCCTAAGATAAAAATACCAATATACTCTTGTCTCCAAGAGTCTGTTTTCAAGTAGGGTCTAACATCTAAAAAGCAATTTCTTTCTGAATGGTACCACAGTTTCCTGGCTAAAAGCTAGTTAACCAGCTCATTTTTTGTCCATAGAAGCTTCTGTCTCCCCACCCCAAAGCCATCTCTATTCATATAAATGGAAGACAGAAAAAAAAGTTTTAAAGCTTAGATAAAGAAAAAAGCTAATGGTTCAGACTGGGGATACCATAGACCATATTCATAGACCATATATCCAGCACACATGAGGTCTTGGGTTGATACGATAACAACACAGAGGCACAAGAGTTTCCATTATTATGTGACTGCATATAAACTATAAGATTAATATGACAATAGAGCCATTATGATGATTAAAAACTTTAGAATAAAAAATATAAGTGCAGATGTTTTCATTCCAATTTTGCATTCCATTTCTTAAAGTCTGAGTGTGTACTTAATAGAGTGAAAACATGAAAAGGTCTTATTACCTTGTGAAAAAAGTCCTCCATTTTTAGAATCCTAACATAGATACTCTACCCACAGGCAATTAAAAAGAATGCTATATTTTGTCTCATGTTTTGTCTTTTATTCTACCAAAGATAGAGAACTTTTCTAGAGTCCTTGAAGACATGGATAATTCTAGTATTTAGAAAATAAAATCTCAAGACAGTCAATTGGGCTTGGGAGTAAGAGAGTAGATGATAAAGCTATGTCTGCCACTCTTCCAGTTTCTGAGGCTCCAGGATGAAGAAGACTCAATTAGCCGTGCACAGACGATGACCTTGAAGGCTAGAGCTCTGTGCTTGAGATGCTGACGATGCTGAGACAGAAGAAAATGGGGAAAGAGAGGGTGCCGTCTTGAAACCATGGCCGAGCTTGTTTCAGAGACAATCATGTCACTTGAAAACCAAAGCCATGATGGCAAAGCCCATGTCAAGCCTGCACAGTGAAAGAAAGCCCAGTTCTTTCTACAACTAAACTGAACTTTCTCAACCAATCCAGATGAAAAAGCAGACAAGGGCACCTGGCTAAGCATTGTCTTCTCCCTTCACTTAATGACCACAGCCTTTCTTAACAACAGACAAGCAACCAGGGGCAGGTTTGCAAATCAACATTCCTTGACTCACAGAGACTCAACTGACAGATGCTGAGTCTTGCTAAGTCCAAAAAGTTAAGATTTTCACATAGAGAACCCCGCAGGTCTAGAGCTTTAACCAACTGTCCTCCCCACCACCACCACCACCACCCCAGCCCCCCAACTTTTTCAAGGGAAAACTGCTTCACAGACATTGGGCTGGACACATTTCAGAATACTGCAGCTGCGCTCGGGCCAGAGGTGGCTTCTGTGGAGGCTTTTAAGCAGCAGTAAATCTTCCCTACTTATTGCTAATGCCATAAAAATCAATGCCTTGGCTAGGAAAAATCAGGAGAGAGAGAGACAGAGACACACAGAGAGAGACAGAGAGAGAGAGAGAGAGAGAGAGAGAGAGAGAGAGAGAGACAGACAGACAGACAGACAGACAGACAGACAGATTGGGTGGGTTGGGTTGGAATATATAGCCTATACAAACACTTAGTAGAATTTCCTTTCAAAACTAATTTCTCAAAAGTTCCGAGGGCTTTCTAACGTGGACCTACTTCAGGGACGTGTGCTGTCTGTTTCTTTTGTCTGTTTACATCAGATAACAAAATTGCAGTTTGTCTCAAAGAGTTTCTCAAAGAGCTACCTCCTCAGTTTTTCTGGGCACTTCAACCAATGAGTGCTCATCTCAACTGAAGCTTTTTCCGTTGAAAACAATAAAGACAAAGAGGTAACCTTGTAGGCCTGCGTGGAGAATGCTGCCTCTCTGCAGGAACTGCACTTGCTTTTTATAGCCCATCATTTCATCTGGGGATTATTTCCCGGTCACTTTGCCAGGTGGGGAGAGGCAGCAAAGGCAGAGAGTCTGTCAGATTTTTAATGATGCTTTAGGGATTTGATGAAGATGCAAATTGGTATCTGCATACTGCATAAAGGGAGGCTCTCCCAATTACACCTGGAAAAGCAGGCATCCTTTTGAAGTCTTTACACTGAAGCTGGAAGATGTCAAACAACCTTGAATGGAGTGCACATATCAAGTTTGTCTTTTTCCTGAGTTTCTCTAGCATACTGCACAACTTCATTCTGAACAGCACTGCATGGAGGAGGTCTTATTTACTCTTCCTTATGGTCTAGAGGGAAAACTGAAGAGGTGCTTTATTACAAACTCTACCCTCAGCTCCTTACAACACTAAAGTGTTTCACATACATTGTTGAGAATCAAATTCATCTCTTAGGGTTTTTTTTTTCCTACTAAGTAAACTCATCGATGGTAATATTAAAGAGTGGGAAAGACGGGAACAGAAAACACTGAAAACATTTCTTTAAATATTGTAGCCAAAAAACCCAGCTCAGTGATGACATTTGGGACAATCTGGCTAGTCATCATCTCATGGCTGTCAACTTTCCATCATAAAGCTAAGGCAATGACCTCTGCACACGCCAGTGTTTCATTCCGGATTGTTTTAATAGCGTGGAGTCTTTTCCCACACAGGTTATTAAACCAGGCTTTGGCAACAAGATGGGGATTAAATGACACATGTTAAAAAAAAAAGAGGTACCTTGTTCATGGTCCTCACAGTTTTTAATGACTGGGCAGGAATCTACTTAAATACTTGATTACAGAAGACAAAACTCATTTAGGAAAATCCTTCTATGGACACTGTAGTCTGTCTTGAACAAAATACAAACTGCCTCTGGTCAGTTCTCAGTAAACAAATGTATAACCTGTGCCATACAGCAATGGTCTGAGGACAGCAGAGGGAGGACTGTGTCTTTCAGACTTGCTGCAGTATCGGAATCAAACAATGACAATTCTGACATGCAGAGATGTAATAAAGAGAGAGGCAGGAAGAAGAGCTGGAGAAAGATGACAGGCAGCTTGGGGCTCCGGGGAGACAGAATGGGAAGAAGAAAGTGGAAAGAAACTCTACTGGAAGGCAGGGTACAATACCAAATAATACTTATTGGCATACCGACGTTTACATGCCTATTAAAATATGAAGGACAGTCAGATATTAACTTCTAAAACTATAGCGAATCAATTGAACTTAGCTTACATCCAAAGCCCAACTTAAAAGATGCTTGTAGTCTTGATTGACAAGCTCAGACTTAACAACCTGGCTCCATGGAGTTGCTGTTAAAAGACCTGATTCACCCTAGGAGTTTATAAGATTGTTTTATTTTGTTTTTTTCCCCTGTCACATGATTCACCAAATAAAACCTCCTGGTTAAAATGCAAACGCAAAAGAAATAGCTAACCCTCTAGAGAACACCTTCTGGAAGCTCCCGCCCACCCTCTCTTTTAAGCCACCATTGTCTCTCTTTCTCTCACTACTTACAAAGTTTAGGAGCAGTTTGCAGATTAGTTTCTGTTGTTTGTGGCTGAGTTCCTGACTTGGGTGTTCTCACCTCAGGGGTCCGAGCTGGAGAAGGGAAGGGCGGTGGAGTGGAGTGTAAGGGAGGAAAAGCAGACAGCCCGTTCTTCCGGGTGGGTACTGCGGAAGGTTCAGAGGCCACAGCGACATGGTCACCTTGCCCTGTAACATGAGCCTCAGCTTCAGATTGAGCCTTCGAGACAGGTGAAGTGTATGCCTCGGATGATACCAAAACAGCGGAGGCAGCCGTTGGATCCAGAGAAATAACAGGGTCCTGGCCTAACCCCCCAGGGTCAAGGTGGGTAGGAGAGTCGTATTCAAATATCTTGTCCACAAATACCCACTTTAGGCCAGCAATGCAGAGGCAGAGGCTCACTAGGCAAGCCAGAATGGGAACAATGCAGATCTTCTCGGAGTTGAGGCACCCTCTGAGACGCTCCGCTTCCAGACAGATACAGCAGGGCACCGCCAGGCCCAGTAGTCCAGGGCTTCTCCCATCTTCTGTGTGGGTGTCTGGCATATGTTCCCTTGCCGGAAGCCCATCGAGAGATGGGTCTGCACTCAGCTGAGTGGAGGGGCTGGAGGACCTCCCGCCAGCTCCCTCAGACATGTCTGGGGAATAAATCTCCATCCGGATCACCTCCAGAAGGCCCAGCCTCTCTCACAGTGCATTACCATGCAGAGCTTCCCCCAACCAAATGATACAGCATCTTGAAGGGGAAAATCGATAAGGCACCCAAGTCCAAGGCCATTATCCAAAGTAAGAGAGCTTAAGAGGAAGCAAGAAAAAGAAAAAAGAAAAAAGAAAAAGAAAAAGAAACGAAAAAGAAAGGGCTTCTAGCAACTATGAAATAGAAGTGTACCGAAATATCTTGCGCTGTTGTTTCTGGGACACTTTTTCAGTTCTTTCAAAGGCTTCTCCAAACCATCCCGGTTGGTTCAAGAAGGCAGGGGACCAAAATAGGAAGCAAGCTGATGCCTAGCCGATTAAGTAAACCAGTATCCCAAACTGAAAGGCATGTTTCTCACCTCAAGCGTCTGAAGCTGGTGTCTGCTTAGAGGAAGAAAACAACTGTCATGCAGGAGAAGTAAAAGCAAAAGCAAGACCAGAGGAGGCGGCGGCGGCAGCAGCGGCGGCGGCAGGAGGGGCAGCAGCGACAGTAGCAACAGCATCCTGTCGTGTTAACGCAGCGGCTGAAAGAGGCTGAATCATTACAGAGCAGCAGGTGCCTGCCCTCTGAGCATCACGGCAAACAGTACCATTGCACAAGGATGCGAGGGCAGGAGGAGCCAGGAGGGGCGGTAACTCCCTTCCCCGCCCTGCCTCCACCCCCACTCCCAACCACTCCTCTTTGTCCTTCTTGCGCTCAGTCACTTTTTCCTCTGCAATCTTCCTTCTTCATCGCTTCTTTCTCTTCTTCCCTCCTCCTCATCCTAAATATATATTCTCACTCTCTTTCTCTCCCCCCCTCTCTCCTGTGCCCCCCCCCCCAGTCCCCACTCTACTGCTAGCTGGTCTCTAATAAGTACAGTACATCCAGCAACGCAGGTCCGCCAGTGAGTTCCTATTTTATCCAATTACAAGGAATAAAGGCCAGAGAAAAGAGAAGCAGCCGGGAACCAGCTAAACTGGGTCTCCCCCTGGCCTCCTCCCCTTCCCCTTCTAATTTCCCTCTACCAAAGCAGGCTCCAGTCTCTCCCATCCCACACTCCACCTTGCTTGCTTTCAGTATTGCTGGCTCTCCCCTCTTCACCCAGTGTGGGTTCAGAAAAAGCCAGGGATCGATGATACTAGCAATCTAACAAAGCTGGGATGGAGGGGGGTGGGGAGGAGGGTGGAGGGTGGAGGTGAGGACCTTCTGGGTTAGACCTGAGGCTTGGCAAAGTCTGATCTCTGACTCCTCCCCAAAGAGGTAGGCTTTTCAACAGCAATTTCTTCCTGCCTGCTGTTCAGCGGCATTCCTTCCATAGCCAGTTCTCTAATAAGTTTTGTTCACTAACAGGACTCTTATTACCCGGTTTTCAACCAGCAGTTAGTGCACTGTTTCTAAACCATGGACAGCTCTGCCTTCACCCTTTAGCGTGGCTAAAGAGTTTTTCAATGCTCAGTGCGAAATGCTGAGTGTGTGCGGGGGCGGGGCGGGGTGTGAGGTGGGGGGGGGGGGGAGGAGAGGAAAAGCCCCAGTGTCTTCCTGCTCTTTACATTTGAGTCCTCCCTATTCCATCTAGAGTAGGCTAGAATAACATCAACCTAAGAGGAACACTTACGCTACCCACCGCTTCATTTTCAAATTAGCCTTTCATGTTGACTCCACACTGCAGAGGAGGCTTGAATTCCCTGGGCACTGTAATACACACCACATCTCCTCAGCTATAATCTCACAGCCAGTACTGAGACTTTTCTATCAGAGCGTGCCTTGTGGATTAGGTTTCAGTAGCTGTGATTTACAGATAACTTCCATGCTGATTTTTTGTTTCTTTGTTTGTTTGTTTTGAAACAGGACTTGAAGTACTGGAAGAAATAGAAGAAACTCACTGTCTGTAAGAGAGAGCACAGGCTCCAGGAAACATTCTGTGGTATGCCAGTGTCTGTTCTGTGCATCTGAACATTTAAACCACTCTTCCAAGGAACCAAACGTAGGGGAACTCTTACAAACTCTCTCTAAATCCAGACTACATCGTCATCCCAGGCAGACCCAGGGCAGTGACAGGCAATGCTCAACTCTTAAGAAAATCTGCAATTCATTTTATGCAGGACAATTCTACTGTTTTTGAAGTATATTTATTTAAGCCTTTTCACGTGCCAGGAGGTAAGAATATTATCATTTCCTTCCAGATGAAATTACTCCACAATTATGAATGATTCAAAGGGCATTAGTATCTTAAACTATGTTTGCAGTCCTACCACTGCCACCAACAAAAGCCTGGCCGGATTTGCATGATTGCAACCAGGATTATGACAAGCTCAAAGGCACAAATGAGTCATCGGAAGTTCACCTCTACACAACCTGCGTGTGTATGTGTATGCAACAGTATTTTGAAATGGTTCATGTGATCATTTTCTCCCTTCATTTACTTGATTTTGAGAAAATGAGAGTTTTCTTAACAAAGATTCTAATGATGGACATGACATTTTTTTAGTGCAAGAAATCGCTACCAATGCACTTGATGCTTAAGATTTTAGTTACCAATATTTATGTGAATTTTCAAATAAAAATAGCATCTTGATTACTCAAGGATTAAAGTTTCCTCATGGATTACTTTGTCTGATTATACTTGATGCTTTCAAACCTTACATTCAAGGACTGAAGGGGAGCTTATCCATAGCCAAGGTCATTTAAATGTCAAGGACTGGGTGGAATCAGGTAGCTCAAAGCCTAGCAGGTGTGAGGGAACACCAAGGACATAACCCTCAGCTCTGAAAAGGTGTTATGTCACTCCCACCAATAGCAATTACCTGCCTTATCTCAGTCATAGAAAAGGTTGCCGGCTCCTTCTCTAGTTGTCATACTAACCTTAATCACAGAGAAGGTGGCTGTCTGATTTAAAACCCTGGAAAAGGATCCTGTTACCCACAGGCTATGACAAAACACCAGAGAGTGACTAGACTCCTAGTACTGTCAGAACTATCCTTGGGATCAGATTACATGAGTTAGCCTTTAGGATATATGCCCCCTCCTTGAATGTGCATTTTGTGAACTTTGTGGCTCCTATTAGCCTGCAGAAATCGTATAAAACCATTATGTTTTGCTATTCTTTTCTACTAAATTAGAAAAAGAATGGAAATGGAAAAGGGAGGACAGAAGGGGAAAAAAAAAAAGGAATTCTCTATTCCTTTTTCCCCTGGGGACCAGGTGCCAGAAGCTGCCTGTCACCATCCCTCAGATCCCTTTCAGCAATAAAATATGAGGAAGCCAGCATCCATGGGGCTACCACCAGACACTTCTTGGGATGAAACATATTTGTTTATAAGGAGAGCTTCAAGGGCAGACCATTGTCAACCCTATAAAGTCCATCTTAATGAAACCCAAGAACACCCATTCCCGTGTGCTCTTAGAAACATGAAATGAGACAAAAATCTTACTGCTTTTTAAAACCCTATAATTATCACCTTCTTCGTAACCATAAAAGCTATGTTTATTGAGCTCCACCTCTGTGCCAGGAACTCTCAAGTTCATAACATACATTAGGTGTGCTCTCTCATCCTTTAAAGTCCACTCACCTTGAAAATGAAGAAATGGGCAGCTCAGGTAATTTAAGCAGGGAATAATTATTAAATGAAAGGGGTAATATTTTAAGAAGGCTAGGCTCATGCTGTTTCTACTGAGAAAAATGAAAAAAAAAAGAGAGACGTAATGAACAAACGACCCCCTCTCCCCCCAAAAAATATTCCTATTCTTCAAAGAAAAATAACTATTATGTATTTTTTATGTATATGTTCACTGGGAGAATAATGGTACTAGAATATGCAACTATAAATATAAGACTTTGACGTAAGAAGACTTAAAGGTGTCTAGTTTCTAAGAAAAAAATGCCTTAAGTTTTGCCAAGTGATATTCAAAGACTAGTTATGAGGATTAGACCTATAAATCCAAAGACTATCTTTTTATAGTTTAAATGAGTTCTTCCACAGCCTCAGTCCCAGGACTCTTCCGGGGAAGCTATTTCAATTATGGACTGCTGTGAAAGCAACTGTTTTTGAAATAGCATTACAAGCACCACCACTAGGCTGCAGGCTGACTGGGGTCAGCTGGGTGCTTCTGCTGCTCTGCTTGAAAGCAACTGGGGCATCAGTCAGCTCAAGGCACGGTGAGGCTAGAGCATTTAAGATGGCTCACACGGGAAACCAGACATCAGCTGGGAGCACCCTGGATGCTAATGGTATACCAGCACGGGGGCTTCTCCTCAGGGCTTGAGTTTCTCATAACATGGCAGTTGTTGATGAGAACTGTCTATCCCCAGAGACTGGAAGCTCAAGGTATCATACTCTTGTTAGGGGAGTTGCCCGAGATATTATCATTCTTCTTGGTTTGTTAAGTACTCATGGTGCCAGCCCAGACTCAGAGTGGTAATACATCTTAAAGGAGAGGGATTTAAAAGAAAAATGTGCTGCTGCCACAACTCACCAACCACTTCAGGTACGGAAGTTAGTGCTAGAAACCATGGCAGGGTCAAGAGGGGTCAAATGTGCAAGCATTTCTGATCCACTTTTCCAATACTGTAGCTTCCTTTTAATCAAGGATCAACGAAAGGAGAAAAAAAATACTACACTATCAATGAAAATGCTTAAGGCTGGAGAGTGTTTGCCTAGCACACAAATGACCCCAGTTCACAATCACCACAACTAAAACCAAAGACCAACAATTAAAAAAAAAATCATCAAATGACCAATCATTAAATACCACTGTGAACTGAATACAAGCGAAGCAATTTATGTCTGCGCTCATTTCATTTCTGTTTTTATTATCAGCAGTAAGTATATTAGCTTTAGGAGATGAAAGGGATTGACAAATGTCATTTTGCCTTGATCATATAACCCAAACTTATTCTCTTTTTTTTTCCTTTACTTTTCCACTTGGAAAAAGTTTACCAAAGCTTCTCTTTTTAGAGCTTTAAAAAGAGAGAATTTACTTCACATTGTATAATCTAGAATGGTGACAACAGAAACATCATTTTGACTTAAACACAGGCATAAGTGGTGAACCATCTATTTGTTAATGAAATGCGAAACCATTGGCTTTACAAGACAGCTCATGGGCCTAAGTGGAGTTTTACAAACTGGCTGCTTTATCAGACCATAAATACCCAAAAGTCTTCATCAGGCTAAAACATCCCCCAGTCTAGACAGAGCTTCTCTTACTTTCCCAATTCACAGGGCTTTAGTATTTATTTTTCTTTTGTGACAGGCTCTCATCGTGCAGCCTGGACTCACCAGAACTTATCCTACATTCCAGTGTGACTCCAAACTTGCAGCATCTCTCCTGCCCCAGCTTCTCAAGATTAGGAATTATAGGCACGTGTCATCACACTTGGCTTCCAGGCAGATTACTTGACCACATCATTTACTACATGCGTTCAGTCACATGTTATTCAAATGTATCTCTCACTCAGGGTTAAGGAGAGAATTTCCCTGAAGATCAAAATGACTGATAACTGCTTATCCCGGAAGTAGAATTGTGAGCTACTCAACATTTATCTATCTATCTATCTATCTATCTATTTATTTATTTATTTATTTATTTATTTATTTATTTATTTTTGCTTCAAATTGAGATAGAACTTCATAGACTTTATTTCCTTAAATATACTGGCAGGCATTTAACATCCGTCTGTCTGTCTAAACAGTCCATCTATTCCCTCACATTTTTTTCTATTCTTTAATGTCCAGACCACTTACTTCCTTGTAAAGTTTCTAATTAGAAATTGTTTTCTAATTATGTCTAAAGTGAACCAAATCTAGTGATCATCAACCATTACAGATCCTACCAAAGCAAATAGAAGAGACAGAGAAATGCATATTTAGTTTTTGATTCCCCCAGTAATTTTCTCTCCCCAGTGAAAAGGTGCCTGATGAAGCAAACCAAACCTGCATGGTGTTTCATGATCCTTCACAGGTCAGATGGGGACTGACAGAGAGCCATTTACTCTGTGGGGCAGGGATGCTGTGCTCACTGGGGGGGTGGGGCATCAAGATGGCGAGCATTCATCATTCTCACCCACTGGAATGATCTCGGAGAAGAGAATTTTACTCAGTTTCTAAGATTCTTTTGTGAGATGCTGCATCGTCATCCTATCGATCTCCTGTAGTTCTCTGTGCTCCATTTGAAACATGATGATCAATTAGCTCTGGCACATCTTATCCTTCATATGCGAATCCAGTAGAGAGCCTTGGATGTAAGGTCATCAGGACAGTTCTTTTCGATATAACAGCTATAGTAATTCCCTTTTACTTTATAGGGAGATGATGCTACATTCCTCATAAATGACGTGTGCAGCTATGTACAAGCCCACTTCTGTAGGTGGAAAATTTCAGTTTTGCTATTGCAGATGAAGCACAATTGTACATGTTTGTCTAGCACAGTGAGGTAGTTCAAGCTATCATTATTGAAACATAAGAATTCACATTTTCATCTCCACATAATTTCTTTAATATGCATCTTGTTTTATGTCACCTTCCTTTGAAATCACAATGAGTATGTCTTGCATCTCAGTGGAAGTGATGCCTACGAACGTGTGGCTGCCATAGTGTCATCCACTCTAAAACAGTTAGAAGTGACTGAAGGTGACTTTTCATTTAGTGGAAAGTTCATCAGAGTTTCAGCTTCTCTAGTATTTAATTGTTAAGGGCCATTCTGTTATTTATGCATGGGGTTGCTAGACTAAATAATAACACTTTATTATATAGATTATCCTTTCATCTATAAAGAATCAATATGTAATACAGAAGCTGAGGATTCAACTTCAAGGTAGAGAGCACTGATCTAGCATGTATGAATCCCAGTTCAATCCCAAGCACAGGAAGAAAGGAAAAAGTAAAGGTGCCCTTGGGAGGATAGGTTTGCAGCATTAAATATCTCACAATTTCTAATTTATGCTAAAGACTTAAAAATACAGTGAAGGATATAAGGAACTGATAAATCATTAAGAAAACCAGTTCAAAACATTTTAAAAAATGTTTTATTAGATATTTTCATTTACATTTCAAATGCTATCCTGAAAGTTCTCTATACCCTCCCCCCACCCTGCTTCCCTACCTGCCGACTACCACTTCTTGGCCCTGGCATTTCCCTGTACTGGGGCATATAAAGTTTATAAAACCAAGGGGCCTTTCTTCCCAATGATGGCCAACTAGGTCATCTTCTGCTACATATGCACCTAGAGACACAAGCTCTGGGGTGTTATGATTAGTTCATATTGTTGTTCCACTTAAAGGGTTGTAGACCCTGGTGGCGCATGCCTTTAATCCCAGCATTCGGGAAGCAGAGGCAGGCAGATTTCTGAGTTCGAGGCCAGCCTCATCTACAAAGTGAGTTCCAGTACAGCCAGGGCTATACAGAGAAACCCTGTCTCAACAAACAAACAAACAAACAAACAAACAAACAAACAACAACTATTCACTTTCCCCTGTGTGTGAGTCAAAACAATTTTTATGCGAAAAGGTGATACGTCTCTCTGTTCAATTCCATTCCATTTCCCTGCTTAGAGTATTCTGTATCTATGAGCAAAGGAAGCGGGCAGCTATCTTGTCTGTCTTTGCTGTAATTCCTATAGATTTTTTTTCCTTTTAATCAAATGCACTCACATGCAAGATGTAGGCCACACAAGCACCCTTATATGTCTCTACCATTTTCTAGCATCTAGAACACATATGGTTCACAGAAGCACCTACGAGGTATTTCTTCAGTATACCGATAGCATTGCAATGTTGTCTTAAGGAAGGAAGTATAAAACAGTGATGGTGGTGGGGATAGGGTTCTCCACGAGCCAGGTGCTCCCTGGCTTTGCCTGGGTGAGTAAATCAAATGATGTTAAATGGAAGGGGTAGGAGGAAGGAACTTGTTCATGATGGAAAAAAGAAAAAAGAAAATGTAAAGGAAATATCTCTATATAAATCCCCTCTGGTCTTGTGGCTGGATGGTCATTTATATACAGTGGCTTAATCATCTTAAATGCAAATCTTGCTCTTTGGATTTGTTCCTAGCTTCTATGAAGTTGCAGGCATGAGGCAGCTTAGCTAATAAAAAATTTCTGTCTGATTTTCCCCCTTGAGTCTTAGGACAAATGTAACAAAAGCATCCAGAGGGAGTTTTATCTTTATAAGAATATGTGTGTGTGTGTACGCACACACACAATCTTATTCAAACAAAATAGTATAGAATGTTAGTATTAGTCTAGTTGAAGAAAATTTGGTTAAAAATATAGAGAAACAATCAAAACATTAAATAAAAATACCCACTGTTTTGGGGGTTGCGTTACGAAATGATTGCTAAACAAGTCAGAAATTCAGGTAACATGTAGCACATGAAAGAGCTATGAGTTACTCAGAAGGCCAAAGTCACACAAAGCTGGGCACATAAGAAACCATACAGTGTGTCTGGAGTAAAGCAAATGTGGGAGGGAGTCACCTAGTGTTTTACTTTTCAAAATTATCTGTATATCTAAAGATAAAAGACGCTGGACAAAGGAACTATCCTATAGCTTACAATTCAACTAAAGTCTCTGTCGTTCTCTCTTCTTCTTGCTGATTCAAAAGCGAATGGCAAGTTGTGTCAAAGGGGAGGGGAGCTAAAATCCATCTGTAGTTTCCAGAATTGATTTTACATTCTGGGTGAGTCAACCAACTGGCAGAGTTTCTCTTGTAAGGTCACAGCATCACGGGGGACATGGAAGCTGAAATATACATTTAAAAGGAAATGCCAGCTTCATCCTCTACTGCTGCTCCTCAAGGGGGTAGAAACTTTCTCTTTATTCCTTCAATTTTTATTACTTTAAAAATATGAATCTGAAAGGCATAAAGTAAAATGTCATATGATTTGACCTTAAAGTCTTTTCTTAGGTATAATATAGGATTGCTAGACTCAGACCTGTTTAGAAATAATTTCTTCTTTTGTTTCAGAAGTTATTTGCACTAGAAGAAAGCAGACTTATTACAAAATCCCTGAGTAATCTCAATCCTAATTAGATTTAAATGTTTCACTGACAGAAGTTGGGGCTTGCTCATCAATTTTATTTTATTATATTTTGTGCCAGAAAAAATAAGTTCTCAGACAGAAAAATTGCCTACCTATAGTCTCTTGGAGATTCATCCCAGAATCAGCTGTTAGGTCTAAGCCTAACAGCTACTATCACAGTCCTTCCAGTCAATGCCAGTTTTTAAAAAGGAATCCCAGTTTGACCCTTCATAAGAATTGCTTATACGTCAAGGCTTGCTGTGTAATGCCTGCACGACACCATGTGGGCACGACTTCCTTTTCCAGAAACTCCGAGACTGCAATTCCTAGTTAGACTCAAGTTTTCATAAGCCATGAGATGCAGAAGGGGTGAGCTACAGAACCCAAGAACCTTTCCTGAAGACAGGCTTGAGACTAGAAATCACTGACTGATGGAAACATTACAGCTAATGTTATTGTAGGAGGAAGGTCTACCGCAAGAGCATGTGACCTCAGGGAAGAAGAAAACTTTCACTACAGAACAGAAGTTAAACAGTGGGTCTGTTTGGAATTAACAACATCTGAGAACTGGACAGGGCTACGTACGTAGTCTTTGAACTTGAAGAATAGCCAGGCTGGGAGGGGCAGGAGACAGAGGATCCGGAAGAAGACACATGTGATGACTGACTGACTGACTCTGAACTAGGACAACCAGCAAACTTGAGCTGTGGCTCTGGATTTAAGGAAAACGTTCTCTTCCCTGACACAGACTAAAATTTACATATTTACATATTCCTCCCAAGACTATGATAAGATACACATACTGTATATACTGGGATCTTTAGGATTAAAAAAATGTTCTAGGTGTATGACTTGCAAAAAATGAAAAAGTTGTTGGATTGATCAGTGAGTGTACATTTAACAAAGCAAATATAGGAAATATTAGTGACAAAATCCAAATATTTGGATTAATGCCTAATTCATTCAAATAGCAGTAATGAAATTTGGGAACCCTTAAAGGCATTCTTATGCAGTTTTTTGTTTCCCCTCATCTATGCAACAGGAAACCCAACATGTTTATTTAAAAAACATATATACTTAGAGAAACAAAACTATTCTACCATCTCCACAAGGAACAAACTAAAACAAGTCCCTTTCCTCCCTCAGCTACACCTCCATCATCTCCCTCTTCACTAATATAAAACTCATATCTAAAATTACTTATTCACAGAACTCAGACCACTTTCTAATGGCAATGAAGTATATGGCACACCATTAAGTACTATAGAATGAAGAGCTTTTCCTGGAACCTCACCCCCACCCAATACCAGTTATTTATTGAGAACACAAATGCAAAATGCAGCAGTCCGATTACCAGGGAACTCACTGTAAATAGGGAAAACACTAAGTTCACACTACTGACTGAACCAGAAGGAAAGGATGCCAATTTCCTGCTGAGCAAATCACTCCGTTCAGATCATTCCATGGCAAACACATGATGCTTGTGTAATTTCTAACAGCCAGTTGGTTGACAAACACTACAGGCCACAGGTTCCTCTCCCCAGCTGGGATTGCTAAGCAGTTATGTTCATAGATATTGCAGAAATGATTAAATATCTGTGATGTTGCACAAAGCCCCTGTAAAGCATCTGTATGTAAGGAAATCATATCACTGGCAGCAAGAGACCTTCACGGTAACTTAAGCTAGCAGGAAAGGAATGTCCTTTCTATAACACCACAGTGCCGAGAGGCCTGACCATATATATATATGCTTCTTTTCCATCTCCATACACTTCCCATAAGAAAGAAACGGTTTAGATTACATGGTTCAGATGTGTCTAGATGGGCTAGGAAATCTTTCAAAGTATTTCTCAAAATCTTCCATACATCTTTGCTATGACTCACTCAGTAGAGTTTAGACAAATTATCCATCTCCAGGTTAAATCTCAAGGCAAATTAAGAGCCTGGAATTAGCTGACTCACACCATGGCTTTCTAAGTGCCCACAGCTATGGACTCACAGGAACTAAAGGCATCTAGATGCTGTCTATGTACAACTGGTATATGATTCTCCTGTATCTCGGGGGGGGGGGGCGTTCAAAGGCAAAAGCTGGGGTCTTTGAAAGAACCATGAGGGTCTTTCAAAGTTGTTATTCGTGTATACCCTGATTTCCAAGAAGATAGAGAGGAAAATATTAGTAATTAGCCAAGCTTTGAAGATATCTATATATCCAATGAAAGGAAAGGTCAATCAGCAGAGCCACCACAATACTATTTAAGAGCACACACAGGACACCCACAGTCATCTCATGGATGGACAGAAGTAGGTATACTTCAGGGGGTATTCAATTTTTACAATCACCACCAGCTGGAGAAAAATAAGTAAGTGTGTTGAGTGAGAACAAAAATACCAGACAATCAGGGCTAGATGCTTTGAGTTTTCCAAGTCAGTCTGAAACAGCATTTCTGTAATTTAGCCAATATTCATTAACTAATTAAAGAAATTGGAAGCCCAGCACTTAAAATGATTTCCTTTTTGTAAGTCACCAGGGAGAAAATTGGAAAATGTTAGGATAACTCCGATTTCCAAAAGCAGATTTCAAATTTTAAGGTCACACATTACATGTAATAAAAATAGCTACCACTTCCAAAGTGCTGGGATAAATGTGCACTGACTGTATGGTCCATGTGTTGCATGTTTTGTGGGAATTATTCAGTGGACATTGTGTTGTACTGTTGTAGATGTGTCTGTAGAAATTAAAATATTCATAGTATTAATTAAGCTCTTTCCCTCATAGGTAGAAAGATAGAGACTGCATAAGTCAATGTATGGCCAGACTGGGTCACTGTTACCTTACAGGGCAGAAGAGAAAGCCAAGCAAAGATATTATATAGCCCAAATATTATACTAAGTAAAATATATATAAGCCAATCCTTGAAATCAACCTAGCCTGTAGAGTGATACCATTCCCAGTTTATAAATGGGAACAAAAATAGAGAGGATGCAAAGACCACATAGCTAGGAAGCCATGAGTCTGAGATCCAGGCCATGTGACTTCAGAGACCTATCCTCTACTGAACAAACACTTTATGCCATGTGAAATGAGACCATGCAAGAATACTCTCAGAAAATAACCACCAGATATACACGATGTTTGTTGTTGTTGTTGTTGAGTGCTACAATCAAATTTTAAGTTGTGTGTGTGTGTGTGTGTGTGTGGCTTACATAAGGAGAGGTGGACACAAGAATAAATGTAATGCTAAGAAGATACATACTCACATAAAAGTAACTGCTGCCTTGGTCAGATTAACTTCTTTGTGCAGCATGATGCCTGTTCCAAACGTAAGAGTTTCATTTCCAGCACTAGGCATCTAGCTAACCGTCCCATTTGACTTATTCTGGTCATGATAAAATCAACACATTTTAGTGATATTGCCATGTGCCATGAATAGGTACATGGACCAAAATCATTCCACACCAACTATCATGAGGGTTTCTTCTTGCACGTTTCTTCTTTCAAAAAGATGAACCATAAATTGAGAACTCAAGAGAAAAATGAAAACTCTCAGGTTCCCCACATAAAAAAGGAAGAAAGAAAGAAAAAAGAAAAACTTAATCAGTATCTGAATACACTGGACAAATACACTAAGTTAGGAATTATTCAGATTAGCTGAGAGGGTGAATGCATACTTTTTATCCCAGCACTCAGGAGGCAGAGGCAGATGGATCTCTGAGCTGGAGGCTGCCATAGTCTATAGAATGAGTACCAGGACAACCAGGGCTACACAGAAAAACTTTGTGTTGAAAAAAATAATAAAAAAACAAAATAACAACAATAATAATTATATGATTAAACTAAAAAGGGATTTGGGTCTTTAATAAATGCCTGTGGCCACAGATTTTTTTCATTAATTTTCTTTTTTTTCCCCCAATTTTTATTAGATATTTTCTTCATTTACATTTCAAATGCTATCCTGAAAGTCCCCTATAGCCTCCCGTATCCCTCGCCCTGCTCCCCTACCCACCCACTCCCACATCTTGGCCATGGTATTCCCCTGTACTCGGGCATATAAAGTTTGCAAGACCAAGGGGCCTCTCTTCCCAATGATGGACAACTAGGCCATCTTCTGCTACATATGCAGCCAGAGACACGAGCTCTGGGGGTACTGGTTAGTTCATATTGTTCTTAAATGTATTCTCTCTCTTCTTCTTCTTTCCCAAGTTTTCTCAGACTCTTTCGAGTTTTATGTTATCCTTACTACTTTTAAAAAATATTCATTCATTCATGCATTCATTCATTCATTCACTCCTTCATTTATCTATCCACTCAATGATCATTCAGCAAATCCTTACTAGAATCAGGCTTCATCAAGACTAAGGGAAAGTATAAGAAAACAAACTGCTTCTCAGGGTGTTTTCATCCTAATGAAAGGCACAGCTTTCCTCATCTCAGCCTGGCACACTGGTAAGTTGCAACAGTCACAGGCTTATGTGGTTTACAATAGATTCTAGGTTGTGTAGCTGACACTGATTTTTTTTTCTTAATGAGCCTGTCAGGAAATACTGTTTATTGTATATGCTTGTTTGAACATCTGAGAATTCCCTTCACTTAGGAGCCAGTTAGGAAAGTGTTTTCTTCTGATAATGTTTTGTTTTGACTAGTGATAGGAGAAGAATGCAAAGATTCAATTCCAGACAGGATCATGGCTCGGCAACAGGCTGTCAGTGGAACCGGACGATTATAGACGAAGCAATGTAAACCATCTGTTTCCATTCCCAGGAACCATCAAACAAAACACTCCCCAAAACAGACCTGGCTATGGTATCAATATGACGACAGCTTAATTATTTTAAAGCTTGATTGTTACACATATGTGTCTGCATTCTTAAATATAAAAATATAACCTGCTCTGTCCCTACAGTGTTACTTGTATGGATATGTTTTCAGGGCTGACCCTATAAAAGAACAAAATAGGGGTCTATGGGAGGGTTTAGAGGGAAGAGAGGGAAGGAGGAAATGCTGTGATTATAGCATGATATAAAAAACTAAAAATATTATTTTTAAAAGAAAGAGAAGCTGGTTGTGGTGTTTTGATTTAAATATGGTAAGGCATTATTACGTTCTGTTATTTCTTTAGCGGATTAAAGACTTATAGAAAGATGCTTCCGATATAAGCTTTTGGAGTCCAGTTGGTTCCATCTCTTGACTTGTTAAAGGAACATACAAATTTCCAAAAAATCATGAACCAAGTGTGGTGGTCTCCTATCTGTACTTCTCAGAATGTCAGAGGCGGAGGCAGGAGGACTATTTTCAAAGACGATGCTACTAAAGAAAGGGCCTTTGTTTGTTTGTTTGTTTGTTTGTTAGAAAGGAAAAGTTTTTAAGCTGCAAAAGTTAACTGGGTGCATTATGGCCATTAGATTATCATAGGGTCCTTGACTAACATTCCCAGGGTTTTGCTTATAACGTAAGCCATCCCGTTAGTCAGCAAAGACATCCTTTTTATATACCTTGTTTATGTATGATAAACATCACAAATATTTAATTTGCATGAAGCCTGTGATGCAGGCATATACCATGACAGTCATGTTTAGGTCACTGATACTAACTGCTTGCAACTATTTCTACTGCAGCTTATCTCCCTTATTCTACCCTGACTAACAAAGAAAGGTCCACTAAAGTCTGAAGGTTCATGTAGTTACAGGAAAGCAGATGCATTATTTATAAGGATACAGAGGCTAGAAAGTCCGACTCTGCAGCTTACCCTAGCAGTACTAGGCTCAAAGCTATTGTCAATAGGAATCTTGCCAGTGCATTAGAAGATGAGATAGGCGGGAGCTCTGCCAAATAAAATAGCTAAGTAATAACAAACGCTAAAAAGGAAGAGCCTTTGGGGTTGGAGAGCGGCCTGAGATCACTGCTGGAGAGATCACCAAGCTTTGCAGTCAGTGCACAGACGAGCTGCAACCCCAATTAATTCTCCATGCCTTATCCTCTGTGAGCGAGCGCTCGTTCTTAATTATAGTCAGACATCCTTTTCTAAACATTAAGGCAGAATCTGTAGACAACCTGGGAATTATAACTGGCATTAACATACACATGATGCCCAAAGTCAAGCATAATGAATTTTGACTGTATGTAGACCACTATGCTTAAAGATACACATTACATTTTTAGAGATTAAAAACAAAACAAAACAACAACAACAACAAAAAAACCAAATCTGTTTCCCTGTTTGAGGTCCAAGAGAAAAGAAACACAGAAAGGTATAGTAAGCAACAGTTTCTTATTCTTCCACCTGTTCAAACTGATACATTGTTACAGACAGATACCTGTCAAGGCTTTAAGTTGATTTTGAGAGAGAGCCATTCAATTTCATTTCCTGCTAAGTCACTGTCAGTCACTTGGCATTTGTACCACAACACAACAAAATGTTTCATACTTTAATTATTAACACAATACCACCAGAGAGGTTAAGATTCTACCTTGCTTGTGGGGATGCGGGAACCACACCACAACACTAATAAAAGTCAATCTAAATGCATGCAAAAAATGAAAACTTGCTATGGATATTCTTCTCTCTTTTGTAATAATTTTGAACAAGGATGGGACAAGCTTATGTGAAAGGGGTAGAGCTCACAGGGCCTCAACTCTAGAGCAACAACTTCAGGGGTTCTTAAAGCAAATAATCCTGTGTCAGCCTTAAAAATGAAATGAGGTTATAACTATATTCTGCTTCCTCCAAAGCAAAGATGTTATAAACTTAGGCTGTACATTCCATTCTAGGTATATTCTTTCTTCTGGACAACCTGTACATTTGAGATACAGCAAGCACACGTTACCTATGACAACATGCTTAACAATTATCCTCCATCCAAATGTATAGAGGTGGGAAGGAGGGAGATATTCAAGGTATCCCCTCTAAACAAATGGAAATTGGTTCCTACAATTCTCAAATCTGAACGTGCAAAAGAAGCATTTATGATAATAAATCTATTGATACATTCCTATACTTCACTTAAGAACCTTGATTTATGGAGCTAATTTGGTCCAAGTCATCTATCTTATGGAGGGGTGGAGAAGCCATTTTTAAAAGCAGTTGCAGTGTTACATGGCCTTCAGATATACAGGTGGAGCTATCAAAGTGTTTCTCACCCACTTTTACTCTCTGAAGATATAAACCACACAGAAAGGTTAGGACTGCATACTGTTTCTGCCCCTATTTGTTATATACCCTTGGTCAATATTGAATTGTTAAGCCAGTTCTCTCCTTATTTTAATAATAGGACTTGACATATCTACTGGCAAACTAAAATACTAGAAACATTATAAGATATGCTTTACTGGTTTGTTAGTGCATATTATAGTAAGAACAAAAGAAAACAACTTGTGCTGGCATGATTATGGCCATTCCTTCACTTCCAAACAAGTGCATACTTCAGCACCACAAAGAGGGACAGCGACCAGCTAATTCTTGCCCAAATTACTGAGAACCTTACATACAAGAGAGACAGATTCTTTTTTTGGGGGGGGGGGGGGGTGGCGTTTTGAGACAGAGTTTCTCTGTATAGCCCTGGCTGTCCTGGAATTCACTTTGTAGACCAGGCTGGCCTCGAACTCAGAAATAAGCCTGCCTCCTGAGTGCTGGGAATAAAGGCATGCAACACCACGCTTGCCTGAGAGACAGATTCTTAAAGGCACTATAAAAACAAACACATAGCTTCAAAACCCCCAAATTTCTAGATATAAAAATTAGAAATAACATAAAAGGTAAACAGAGTAACAATATTTCAGAAAATACTACAAGTGTTCTAAAAAATCATTACGGAATTCAGCCTTATAGTTCAAAATGTTGATTTTAAGATATCTATGGAGCTCTTCCCATTTATTAAGATTAAGGTAGTTTTTCTTTAATTATATAGATAATGATTTGAAAAATGACCATGACCTAAAAAAGTATGCATTAACTCAATGTTGGTATTTGCAGCCGTTTAATACTTTCTGGGAACGGACAAAGGAAGTGTTATGTAAACAATACTACAGAATATATTCATGATTCTTTCTCAGAGACTTATATCTTGGCATGGGGACCAATGCTCACACCATGGTATACCAGTAATGACCAGTTAAAACAAGAGCTGTAGGACCAAGAAAGAGTAGTTGAAAGTTGGGAATTGTCCCGACATCCTAGGAGAACAGCAAAGGAACTAAAACCATGGTTACAGTTTGATGAGACTATTTCTCTTCCAATTTGTAAGCATCATTTTTTTAAAAGATTTATTTTATTTATTATATGTAAGTACACTGTAGCTGTCTTCAGACACTCCAGAAGAGGGAGCCAGATCGGATGGTTGTGAGCCACCATGTGGTTGCTGGGATTTGAACTTATCACCTTCGGAAGAGCAGTCGGGTACTCTTACCCGCTGAGCCATCTCACCAGCCCCTGTAAGCATCATTTTTAATAGACTATGCAGAGATCAGCACTGGTACTGCACATGGGGAGGGTATTCACAGAACCACCAACTAGTCCTCACAAAAACTCTATCCTCTAGAAACTTCTACTGATACATTTCTCCATGCAAGTTTATACCAAAACTCACAGCCAATGTTCTTCAACTTTTAAAGAAAAAGCAAGATGCTTTTTGATGTTATCTGTTCACACACACAGGTATTGGGTTTCATTTTTTTTCCTACTAAATATGGTATTGCCCAATCTCAGACATTTGTACTTGAAGTTGAATTAATTCAAAAAACTCTGGTAAGCCTATTTTATGCCCTGAAATCCTCAGGTCCCTCACAGAGCTTATCATGTTTGCACACATGGTTACATGTGCACATAAGGGAATGCTCCTCACATCTACTTATCCTGAGAGATCCAGGAAGGCTTTGTGTGGTTTATATTTTATAGCTAAATTGAAGAAAATCCAAACAAAGACTCACTGATGCTTTTGAGCTTTGGGGAAAGTTAGCTTCAGAATCTGCCACGGAACAGGAGAGAGAAAGAGTCTGTTCAGATCAGGTAAGGGGGATATAAAAATGTCAACAAAAATTCTTTTATGATTAAACACTTAAATCATAAACATATTCTACCTGACAAAGAGTCCTGCTCATAGTACATTTCAACATAGTAGGATACAGTAATGTTGGCAGCTTCATTTGGGTGGAGAAGAATGCTAGCAATTTCTAGCTTTGTAGAATATGGATTTTCAATAGATTTTAAGATAAATATTTGCTTCAAAGCTACATGACCTGTGAAGGGTACAGATTTTTACAGGTTGACTAGCTGGATGTGGTTGAATGCATGATAATATTTATGTTGAACATTAAGAGAATAAGATCTTAAATACTCTATCTTGAAGGATTTTTTCCCTAATACATATTACTTCTCATATAGGGAATTTGTAAGTTTTGAAACCTGATCAAATGACATGCAGGTTTCTTATTAATTAGTTGTTGCTCTCAATGTTGGGAGAATCATCAAAAAGGCAAGTTTGGGCTTTCAACTTGTTATAATCTAATTTTAACAGGGGGAATCACCTTCTCAACTTACTTAACTATGTTACATCACAAAATTTCCTACTTCACTTTTGCTTGGGTCAATTTAATAATCATTAGGAGCTAATTTTTTCAATGAAATCTTAACGTTTAATGAAAACGAAACTGAGATGACAACTTCCCAACCATGACATTGTGATTATGTTACTCTAAATGCTTTTAACAAAATTTCTAAATTCTCAAACTGCTTTCCAGTCCCCAGGTCCTGTGTTTTATTTTGATCACTTCTTATTGGTATTTTACATTTAGTGGTAGATTGTAGAATGTCATCAGAAAAGGGAAGTAAATTTCAGGATTCTGATTTCTCAGTAAGAGTCATTTTGCTGAGCTTTGATTTTGATACAGTATAATAATCTACTCCACTTAAGGATGACGACTACCACTATTCAATATTTCCTTTTGAACAACTTCTCCAAAACAGTCTTTTTCTAAACCCCTGACTTAATAATATCCCCACTTCACCTAGTTTATGTCACGATTGGGTGTTGTTACATAAGACCAGCACCATTAGACCTAACTGGTCTTTGCAATTCACTGCAGACTTCTTCAGCTGTGGAAAGTGCCTGTCCCCACTTTCCCCTAACGCCCGAAAAAGCACATACTGGATAACAGCAGAAACAGGACTACAAACTTTTAGTTTACTTTAAAAGAGACAGAGTTCTAGAGACTTAGGAGCAGAAAAGGGGACATCACATTTCAATCCTGGAGCTAGCTGTCACTCAGTTCCACACTCCTGTTACTTATCTGACTATTGGAATGGCCTAATTCCTTTAAAATTTTTAAACAAAGACTGATTAAGCTTTTGACTGTTTCAAATAAAACTCCCGGCAGTCAGTACTGAACAAACTCAGGGGTACAAGCTTCTATCTGATGAGCAAATACAACCTAAACTAATTTTCCCTATGTATAAGCGAATTAAAGGGAAGAATGGATGTGAAGACACCTTGGGACCATAACCCGCATGGGCTGTGTAATTGGTTTCTAAGACACTGCCGACCTCTCTAGACCGATAGATAAAATGAAAAGTGCTGGTCCAGCAGCTGTCTCCGTGATTAGTGGAAGTGTGAACACACAGCACCCATGTACCTCCGTGCTGGATTCAGTGTAAGAGCAGGAATGGGAGTGGGAGATGGCTGGATGAACTTCTCAGGCATCATTTCCCTCACTGCTGTCTCTGACCCTGATAAAATCCCGAAATCAGCATTATCTCGGACTTGGACCACACCTGCTATAAGATGCTAACCAAGGCAGGCTGATTGTGATCCTTTGTCTCTCTCAGTTGAAACCACCTTTTTCAATACACAATTGCTCTGGTGAAAGAAAGTGGCAAATTCTGCAAAACCTCTTTTAACACAGATTCTTTTTTCTTTAAAATACTACATGGTCTTACCCACATGTGTCATATACAAGAGTCTTTGCTGCCAAAGAATTTGAGAGCCAGAAGTTCTGAGAGTTTGCCAGAAGCTGTGCAAAGTGGCAGGGAAGAGGGAAGGGTAGGGAAAGGTTGGGCAGTGAATAGTTAAACACACATAGAGGCAAGCTACCCCGGTGCACTATCTCACAGTAATTAACTACAAAGAACAATGAAACTGTGCACCCTGAAAGGCTGAAGGACTTTGAAGGTTTTCAATAAACAAAAGATAAGTGTTTGAGTAGATACTTTAACCTGACAAATATTCTATCACATATCCGTGGGCTCAAAATAATTTCAGCTGGGCATGGTGGCACACGCTTTTAATCCTAACACTCGGGAGGCAGAGGCAGGCGGATTTCTGAGTTCGAGGCCAGCCTGGTCTACAAAGTGAGTTCCAGGACAGCCAGGGCTATACAGAGAAACCCTGTCTCAAAAAAAAATAATAATTTCAATATTAAAAAGAAAATGAAATTAATTAAACTTCTATTAAAGATTCAGGATCTAGCACTCTATATTTTATCCTCAAACTCATAACACTTTACAAGGCTAGAGAGATGATTCCATGGTCAGAAGCACTGACTGCTCTTGCAGAGGACCTGGGTTCAGTTCCCAGCATGCAAATGTTGACTTACAGCTATAATTCCAGTTTCAAGGGATCCAACACCCTCACATTTATGGTACATAGACATGCAGGCAAAACACTCATACAGATAAGGTAAAAATAAATAAATCTTTAATAAAAGAATACTTTACAAGTCTCATAAATTTTTCCATGCATTCCAATTTGAAAATTATCACTCACGTTTATACTTAAAAAAAAAAAACCAACAAAATAACAAAACAAAAACAAAAACAGTTCATCTAAAGTGAACATTTCCCTGGGTTAAAAATGTATATTCTTCAGAATTTTTATAATGAGTCTAAAGATAAAGGAGACAGCTCTGTAAAAACAAGGATGTAGGGACTGGAAAGATGGATCAGGAGTCCACAGCACTGGCCATTCTTCCAGAGGACCTGGATTCTATTCTCAGCATCCACATGACAGCTCACAACTGTCTGTAACTCCACTCTCAGGGGATCTGACAACTTTTCTGGCCCCCTTGGCTGCCAGGCACATCCATGGTCCACTGGCATACATGCAGGCAAAACACATGCACACAGTAAAATAAATACACTTTTAAAAAATATGAGTACAATTCAATTTCCAATTTATTATTTCCTTTTAAAATGTCCATATCTGTTCCCAGCAGTAGATACCTGTGCTTTCCTGACTAGTATACTTTCTCCTTGTCTTGATTTACTTCTCTTAATGAACCTTTACCAAGAAGGTTCCCCCCACCCCCAGAATAAGTGCACCCATTCTCATTGTACCCAGACACACTCAGGGGTGGATCTGTGGCCCAGCCCCCTTTTCAGTGGCAGTCCTCCATTTCCCAAGACAGGATATTTTAGCAGTAAGTGTAATAGGATCAGAGCCAATCAGATGCATTCCTAAACTTTTCTGCATAGACAAGCCACAGGAACATGGGAAGACACTGTTAGAGCTGTGATAAGTTAACTTCCTGTCAAGCACATAGAACCCGGGAGAATGAAATAAACATCCGTAGCACAGCAAAGCAAAGCGAAGCACAAAGATGGAGGACCAACTGATTACCTCAGCTGAGTCCCAGGAACAAGCTGGACCAGTGTATTCTTCATATTTATGGTCCTTGGAGCAGCATTTCTGCCACTTGTTACTGGGAAATTCCAGCCCTAAATCTCCATCCATATTTCTAATTTTGCTCGTCTGTTTAGTCCTCAGTATTTCTCCCAGCTTTTTCTTTTTTCTTTTTGTTTAACTTTTAAAGAAATGCCTTTCCTGTGTTCTGCTTCTCACATTCTCTGACCACAGGAAAGCCACCACCAAGTTCAGCTTACATGGTGTCACAACCTTGCCAGTTCTGCACCTAAAGATGCTGACTCAGGAGACATCTGTCTCCATCCTCGACTCCATTTAACCTTTCAGACACTTTTTTAATGTTTATATGTAAATGTATTTGGGGGTTCTGCGTCTAAAGATTAGAACCCCACAGTTTTAATACTTTAATACTTTTTGAAAACGAAACAGTATAACAGTAATTGACTGGCTAGGGAGGAGTTAAGGGAGGAGTCGAGGGAGGAGATAAGGGAATAGTTGAGGGAGGGGCTGAGGTAGGAGTTAAGGGAGGAGTTGAGGGAGGAGCTAAGGGGGATTGAGGGAGGAGTTAAGAGAGAAGATGAGGGAGGAGTTAAGGGAAGAGTTGAGGGAGGAGTCAATTGAGGAAGCCTCAAATAATGAGTTCTGTACTATTAGGAATGGATTCTAGTGCTCACAGCACAGAGGGTGACAAGAGCTCACAGTGAAATAGCATATCTTTCTTGAAGAATAATGGAGAAGGATGGCTCTAAAATTAAATTATTAAAGACACAGGAAATACTAGTTTCATGACACGAGTTTCGTAATATGAGTACATGTGTAGTGGATATACTGTGCTCTGTAAATATGCAATGTGATAACTAAAAAAAAAATAACATTTTGAAAGCAGGCAAAATATAGTTTTTTCTCTTCCAGCTGATAGTCAGAATTAGATTTTAGTGAGAAGTTGGAGCATATGTTCCAGTAACAGACACCCAAAATAATAATAAAACACAGGGATGCAACCACTCCATATCTGATAAGTGGCTATAAGAAATTTAACTCTCATATAAATAATTTCATGATTTATGAAAGTGTATAATAAATTATCACCTGGCCTTGAAGAGGACATGCATCTTTCCTAAGGACTGATTTTACCAGAGTAAGAGTTTCATGTTCAGAGAGATCAGCTTCCCCTAAACACAGTATGCCCAAGGTAGACAGCATATTGTGAAATAGACCCACATTATTACCAATAACCAAGCCTCTCAACGGCTCCAGACCAACTGCTTCTTCCGGTTTCATCACATAAAAGCCTTGAATGAATGGCTCTACCTGATTCTACCACTAACTGAAGGTTCTACTACCCACTTCATTACTTGGGTTGATTGTAAAGAATGCACTTTTTCATAAGTCTTAGCTTGGGGCTAACTTGGACAAATATGAATATTTCCTTGAGTCCTTATAATAATTCTATCTTGATGCTATTTCTTTAAGCAAATCAAAAGCTCTCCCCTCATAGAGTCATAGATATCATAAAGCTTTTTATTATGAGTCCATGATCTGAAATCAGAAGACTCATTTTCAATTTCTGTTCTTACCTAGTCTTTGAACTTAGGCTCATCATAATAGTTTGAGTGGCAAGCCCCACGCTTGTTTAGAGCAGCAGTTCTCAACTTGTGGGTCACCAACTTCTTTGGGGATTAATGACCCTTTCACAGGGATCACATATCAAATATCCTGCATGTCAGATTTTCACTTTACAATTCATAACAGTAGTAAAGTTACAGTTATGAAGTAGCAACAAAAATCATTTTATGTCTGGGGATCATCATGTCAATATAACCTGTAGAGTAAGGGATCACAGCATTGGGGAGTGTGAGAGCCACTGACTTAAGAGAATATATTCAAATCCACAGAGCTCTCTTCATCATTGACTCAAATTAGAAAAACATGCCTTGTTAAAAAAATGTGTTATACATATGGGTCACACATGTGTAGATGTGCACACACATATCTTTAAGGTTCAAAAGAATAGTTTTCTACAAGGTTAATTTTTCAATCAAATACAGAAAGTTAATCTTGATTAAAAAAAAATGGGCAGGGTCCTTCTAGCAGTGGGCTAAAATGAGAGGCACCAAGTGACCGCAGTGGGGTGACACAAAACTCAAGAATCACAGCTCATTGGTAGAAAAGAAATAATGTAGAGTTTAGTTACAAAAGAATAAACTGATCAAGATATCCGTTGTCTGTATATTTAAGTGATGGCTCACACATGTACCAGCTCTTTCGCAAGTCACTGCACTGCCCTAAACCTTTAAGCAATCAGAAAGAGTGAAACAATGGCATTTGGCCAATTTTCCTTTTGAATTATTTCATTGATATATGCACCACAGCGATTTTTCATTGTTTACAGTGGGCATAGCTACCATGCCATTGCAAACGCCCTGTTAGAAGAAACCTGAACACAATATGCACTAAGTCAGATGGAGCCCTCCTATACAAGAGCTCGGTTTACTACCACCAGAGATCTGGAAAGAAAATGCCACTTTTCCCCAGCTGAGTCATTTGAGAGATCAGGACAGTTTTCTCTACCTTTAAAGTGGCTCTGTTGGTTACAGCTGAAGGTAGAAGATAAGAAACATAACTCTAAAGTCCCAATGGACCAGCCAGACGTGGTCCAATCTAGTCAGTCACTGTGCTATGCCCCAGTGAAAGCTGTCTCTCATTAAGATACAGACAAAAGACATTTTTGCCCTTTTAGCTAGCTCATGTAGGTGCCAAAGCTAAGACTGAATTGTTCATTTCTTTCAGAGATTTCAAAGAGGACTTCCTGGACATATTCTTTTAAAATGCAGCCGTTGCTGAGAATACATAATATATCGAAATGGCAGGGATTTCCTGGCAAAGGACCTTCAGCCTCCTCGTTGTGGCTGAAAATCATGAACTCATTTGCTTTCCTAACTAGAAGGATAAAATTTTTCAAACCCCAAGAATACATCCATTCTTTGCCTTCTCACCCTCTTCCACGTGTACCAGTGACCGACCACCCGTGAGCACAGCTGTTCAGAACCATTTACATCTGTTTTCTCTCATTACGCTGCCTGATATGTGTTTGAAACATGGAACAGACACAGCAAAGGAGCTAGGCTCAGGAAGTGAGGTAACCTGCTAAGCTCTTACTGTAGTCACAGACCAGTTATCCCTTTCTGGTTTGTTTACCTGCCATGCTTGGCTGTCTGTCTTTGCAACTGCACAAACCAAACCAGTCTAAGGCAACTCAAATTACCTTCACTGCCACATACTCACTCTGCATTAAAGGCTGCTCTCCTGTCATCTGCAGGATCACACTCTTTTAAATATGAAAGACTTTTGCTGTGAGGCAACAAAATCCTTAGACAGGGTAGTATGTTGTCTGGGTTTGAACCCTGCTGCAAGAGTAGCTTTGAGTGACACTTGTAAAGTGGAAGAGGTTCTAGAGATCGAGCCCTGAGCTGCCACAGAAAGGCATAGCACACAGTAGGATAATGATAAGTAAGAACCCTGCTGTTAGCTATTACTTGAAACACACACTGCTAGTTAGCGCTATTTACCAGAAGCACATTATATATTTTTTCTGACCGTTTGTGAGCCTTCTCGTTATTTCTTCTCTCACTTATGTGTTACATTGGAATGGATAAAGCTTAAATCAAGACAGCCATTGTCAGAATTATGCTTTTTATAGCATTTAAGAGAACTGTCTGCAAAATGGGGTCAGTGACAGCTGGCATGTCTCAGAGGAGTCATTATGGATGCTCTAAACAATCCATTTACATTTTTGCTGAGTCTGTGAAAGAGGAAGCAAGATAGTTCTACTGACTATAGAGCAAGGTTCAAGCTGCCCTTTGAAAATCTGTCACCGTAAGTAACAAGACACTCATTGGGCCATCCACCTGCAGCTCTTTTAGTCACATAAACCTCATTTGCATAAAATAAATGAATGTAGGATTAGGCTCCCCATTAGAACAATTACTCTAAGTAAAATGTGTAGAATGTGTAAGAAATCTAAATATAGGAAACCTACAATGCATGTTCCCAGCTTTTTAAAAAATAGCTTTAAGAAATTGCCTTGCGAGAGGAAGGGATGGTATCTTTAATATTTCACCCACATCTTTGAAATTCCATGAAAAATTTAAAACAGGGGAAACAGAAAATGCATATGTAAAAGAAAAATAAGACCTTAAAATATTCTGTCAAGATTAATTTCTTAATTTGATATGGTTTCAAAAATGTATTTTTCTAGAGGACTGGGAGCAGAGGTTGTGTAGTATGAGCAAAACCCTAGATTTGATACTTCTTGCTAGAAAATAAAACAAAGCAAAAACCCACAGCACGTATGTCAAGGTAGTGTGAGACCAGAGTGTATGGTGTGTTGAGTGCACAGAGGGATGGCAGGTGAGAAACCAGGCAGTGAGCACCTCAGGGTAGAAGAAAGTGCACACTAATGCCAGTGCCATGACTTCCCATGATGATGTAGACAGCTCTAAACTGCTTCTTCTTATTTCTTCTCCATTCTGAATTAGGAAAGTGAGGGCTGCTTTGGGTCAGTGATGGTCAGGGAAAGTGTCTGGAACAGGCAGTATCCCTGAGACCAACAGACTCAGCAACCGAGGAAGGGATATGAGTCAATGAAGTGTGGCATTGAAAATATGCAGGCCCGGGTTCTATCTGGGTATGATGGTACACTTCATTAAAAAAAAGTGAAGGGAGAGGTAGGTAGACCTCTGAGTTCCCTGTCCAGCCTAACCTACCTGGGAGATTTCAGGCTACCATGTAACTTTTCCATAGTATTAAAAAAAAAGCATATTGAAATTTTAAAACCACTTTGCTAGTGCTGTCTTAAAATGAGTCCTATGGCCCTCCCTCACTCCCTTTGCTGTTCTAAGTAGACCTAAAATTCTGGGCTTGGTTTATATTTTCGAATTATAGAGCATACTTTCATGAGAAGAGAAAAGGCATTAGCTAATCGGTTCAACAATAATGACCTATCAAGAACAGCGTGGCGTAGGAGAATAACACATGGAAATGCAGCCTTTCTTACTCCTAAACTATTACCAAACAGCGGGACATAACTCTGCTGAGAGGTAAAGAAATGGACTCAGATTCCAAACTTATTTCTCTCTCCACAGCACTATAATCAACAGAAATGTAAACCAAGAGGTTCATTTCAGTTCCCCAAAGTCCTGGAAAGCCAAAATTAAACCAATTCCTCCATTCCAGAAGTGTTCACATGTGTTTAAGAACATTGCCCACCACCCTACCCATGAATGCAGGAAAGGCTCCAGTCACAGGGTCTCAACGGTGTCATTCAAAGGGATCATATCGGAAGAAATAATTTTCAGAAAATATGCTAAAGAAGAAAATCTAGATTTTCTTTGGTATAGCATTTTTTTAAAGCAAAGCTCAATATGACTCCTTAGAGTCATTTTATAAAATCCATACATTTTTCCTAATGATTCCATAAGTAGAACCAAATAACCAATGTTGTGAGCAAGCCAGAAGGAACTGTCATTTGAATATGCAACAAGGGGCCTGAGAAAGCCTGCTAGCTCTCCTAGAATTTCATTTCCTGTTTGATATTTGTAGATTGCTGCTATCCAGTTGGTTAAATGCTGTCTGTACACGTAGACCAATAACTCAGGCATCCATAGATTTTGGATTCATTTTGCTTAATTTGAGTGCTGGGGGTGAAACCTGTGCCAAATATTGTGGAGCTAAACTCCAAGAAAATAACATGTTTTTATACCATATAGTTACAGGTTTTGTTCCCCTAACTTGGAGGGAAAAGCTTTACTAGCAAACACATCTATGTGAACAGACTGACAGAATGAGGTAAGTTACAAAAAGTGCCAACTGCCTCTTGGTTTCTGCCCTAGCTGCTAAGTAAGTAAGATACTGTTTCTTTAACACATCCCCTAAATTGGGAGAAGAACACGGGCATGCATTTATTGAAGAGCTCATCAAAGAAATGCTTTAAATTAAGAACTAAATTAACAAGAAAGAATAGCTCTCAGTTTTATTGTCAAGATCTAATATGCCCCCTTGTTTTATATCAAAATTTAATTCAATGCTTTTCAGCTAATAAGTATCAGGTGCTAGTTTTACTAATCACTAGCAATTTTTTAAGCTCCCTTGACGTCACACGCAGCACCAATCCATCCAGCAGAGGAAGAAGCCCACAAGCACGAAGCACATTTCATGGTAAACAGGCCAAACTCATCTGGGATGTGCCTCCAAAACTCTTCATAATTACTTACTAGCTATCAAATTTGAATTAAGGGCATCTATATATAGTTTCTTCACTCTGCCACAGCAGACTGCAATGTGAAATTGAGGAAATTTGGAATAGAAGTCCCAAGCAACTGAGTTGTGGGACCTTTGGCAGTCGTTGAAAGTGTCAAGACAAAGTATGGAACCTTTTACAGTTGCCGAAGATGTCAAGACAAGCTGGAAAAAAAAAAATGAAACCAAACCAACCAACCAACCAAACAAACAAACAAAACACCCCACAGAAACCTATTCCAAATTAGGCCTCAGAGGCTATGCAATTATTATTTGTTTTTAACATTCAAGGGCACCATATTATCCAGAAACTAACAAGCATGTGGTATCATGGTATCCTCTGAAGTCTATTTGGCAGGGGGCAGGTATCTATATCTTGTTAGTCTGAAGCATAGTAGGAGGCCATTTCTGTTCCAAACTGCAATCTCATCCTATTCCAAATGCAGCACACCACACCTCCATAAAGTCCAAGGGTCCATGTGAGCATGCTCACTGGCAGAAATTTTTACGTTAGGTCAAAGACTAGTAAGAAGAAGTATGTGTACTTACATGAAGAAGTATTTGCTCCTTCTGTTGAAACTGATATTCTAATGGGAGACTCTATAAAACATAAAAATGGAGTGAAGCTTTATTGAGGTATGCCCCTTAAAAATTAGAATGTTGCCAGGCTCTGGAGTTGCCCAGAAAAGCTGTGCTAAAAAAGCAGTGCAGAGAACCAAACAGAAGCATCCCTAAAACAAACAGATGCGCGCACTAGGCAAGGACAGCAAGGAGACATTTGTGCTCTTTAAGGGCAGATTCTTCTGAAAAAGGTAGAGATGGAGAGAAACCCTCTGTAAAGACATCCCACAGACCAACTGTGAAATGAGCTCTGGAGAAATACTACGCATAGTAAGCTCACACTACAGGTGGAAGAGGGAAAGAGATCATTCTTTCTCTTAGAGACAGGCTTAAAGGTGTAGAGAAATACCACTGCAGCAGAATGGGCAACTTTCACACACTCAGTTAACAAGAGTGAAAATATTTTAGGGGAATGTGGATCGGCATAAACATCCTGACCCATGCAGTACCAAACGAAATCCAGTGCGGCAGCCACACGAGGAGCCAATAGAACATGCTGAACAAGCAGAACAAGCTAGGGACATACAAGATTTGCTTAAGTAGCAAGGATGGAAAAAGAAAAAAAAAACAGCATCTTAGAAATGATGGAACATAAAGAAGACAAGGAGAAGAAAATGAGACTTAAAGATTTTCAACCCTAGGAAATCGGGGCGGGGGGGGGAGCTTAGTATTGAAGAAAGTTAAAAGTTGACAGGTAGAACATCATATTCCTATCACCTTTCAGGAAATGATGGGAACAATCTAACTTCCCCACAGAAGCACTATAGAACGGTCAAAGCCCAATTTCCTAACAATGTCTACTGGGCTTGATAATAAAGTCCTTACACTGCACAAATGTCTGAATAATAGGTCACAGAATTTACTTAACTTCATTTCCTTCCCACTTAAACATTCCCCCCACCCCTTCCTATCTTCCTTTTCTTCCTGCCCCACACCTCCCTCTTCTCTCAGATTTTGAAGAGTGGTTTTGAAGAAAAGAGTATGTACTCAGAGGGTAAAAAAGGAGGAGGAGGTGGTAGAGGTGGCGGTGGTGGTAGAAGAAGGAAGAGGAAGAGAAGGATGCTCTTTAGGGTTCTCTGGAGTACTATAGCTTTAGGTATGGCATGGTGAGAAATGCCAACTATCCCAAACCAAGAATAGGGTGGAGAGCAGTGGAGAGAGTGCTCAGCTCCAGGGACCCTCCATTCTACTTTCTGAGATACACAACATAATGTACCTAGCACTTTAATTTTCCTTGTCTGTAAACAGAGAGTTTGGAGGAGGGAAGGAAGGAGAATTTTATTTAATTATAGCATTAAAAGAAAATGAGTTTTCATTCTCAACTGTCCACAAACTTACTGCCAAATAAAGACTAGATTTTTTTCTTAATTTCCCAAGGTTCTATTAACCATTAAAAACCATAAAAATAAAGTTAACTGTACTCCTTACCCTCATCAAGGAAATTTCTCATTGTAATAGAGACTATTACAGAAAAACCACAACCAATCAAAATACAGAGTTAAGACAATCAGTCCCAATGGACACATCTATAAAACACGCACACATCTAAGACTCAGGGACCATTGCAAAAGAGAGGGGTGGAGATTATAAAAGCCAGAGGCTTAGAGAGTAGGTGGTGATCCTGTTTATCCCAGTAATGTTAGGAACTACACCCATGAAGTCTTACCAACATGACTGCCTGGATGTGAGTTGAACAAGGACAGAAACAGACATGTCAAAGTGGGATGGGGAAAGCCCACAAAAACCTCAACCTCACATAAAGATCTACAGGCAACTAAAGGAACATCTCCAAGAGTGGGAGAGATAGTCTTCCTCGGAAAAAAGCATATCAACTGGCTATCTAATACAAATGGTCATCCCCAAAAATGTACATACAAGTAACACTATATAGATTGAACAGGTTATACTTAGAAATCATATACATATACACATCATATACATATATATGTAACAATAATTAATGGAAAAAAAAACAGGCCATGCATTTGAAAGAGAGCAGGGAGGGATAAATCAGAGGAATTGGGGGGGGGGGGAAGAGAGAAATATGATAATTATTTGTAGTGTCAAAAATAAGAGAAAAAAATAAATTAAATAGCTGGGCATGATGGTACATAGCTGTAGCCTAGGTCTAGGGAGACAAAGAAAGAAGGACTCCAGGAAGGATGCTAGATTGAGCCACATATGCAAAGATCTGTCTTAAAACCAGCTAAAAACACCAGCTGACTAAGTCACTGCACAACCAGTAGAGAGACTAGTGAACTATGGTTGTATACATATTTATAGAGCTGGGTTTTAATTAGCTCATGTCTTTCCAGACTCCAACTATTACCAGTAAATGTTACAGGCAAAACGAAAAGAAACAGAACCTTACAATAACAGTTTTGAGAATGCAAGCTATGGGGTTTTGTGGCCATTGTTTCAAAATTAGTGAGCCAGAACTTGCCAATAGCATCTCAGAGGTCAGACACAAGATGCTGGGTCTACCACTGAGGCACATAGTCTCATTCTGAGGAGTTGCCCAAGCAACCAAGAGAAGCACCCTCATGGATAGAAAAAAAATCTCATCTTGCACCCCAGATTGCCCTTTAACTTGTCTAATATCACCAAGTAGCACGAAGATATGATCTCTTTCTCTCCTATTTGTACCTTGAGCCACCATTCAGGCCTTGCAGCAAAGAACCATCCTGCCTTGAGTAAAATTCAACAATGCAGAAGGGAACTGAGAAGAAAACTGGAGAAGACAGGAGCAGCTGAAATTTGGATGCAAGGGGGAGTGCTAGTTAGTGTGAAGAGCAGCCAGCAGTTAAGCCTCTCATACTGGTTAGTCAAACTTGCCAGGATCTTTTCCTTACCTGAGGACACATAGGGTCTTTCAGTTGAGGCTGGCATGCCAGTGGTGAGCTCTGCAAAAAACAAAAGGTGACAGGCGATTATGGGGTAGTGCAGGAGGCTAGGAGCTGGGGCCATTGCCTAGGATCCAACTGCAAATGAGTGCAAGCGAGGACAGGCAGTGCCTGAAGATGTCCGAATAAATAGTTCTCCTTTTGTGGGGGAAGAGCGTGAGACGAAACATGCTAAGTAATTATGAGGAACCGTTTGCTCCCCCTGGGGAGAATGAGGAAGAAAGGAGCACTTGAGAGAGAGAGAGAGAGAGAGAGAGAGAGAGAGAGAGAGAGAGAGAGAGAGAGAGA